>SCLH01001612.1:0-37916 GCA_004367855.1 Oikopleura vanhoeffeni | reverse complement strand
AAAAGCCTTTTATCAAAACGTCCAAAAAACACCCTTTTTCGGCACATTCAGCCAAATTTCAGACCCTGAGGCAAAAGTCGAAAAAAACAGAACCGATTCACTAAAATTCAGACAATTTTCTAGATTCTCACCCAATCTTAAAACTTTCCGATATAAGCTCTAGGATCCTTGTTTTTTTGAAAAAAGCTGAGGAACTCGTCTTTAAACGCGGTTAACCAGAGGGTTGGTGAGAGTGGTAGTAAGTTGTCAAATGGAGTCGTGAGATCAAAGATAGATCTTTCTAATGCATGTTTCAAAAATGTCCAGTCTGAATATCTCTAACCGTACGAAGCCTCTGAAATCCCAAAAATCACTAACACCACCCCCTTAAGGGAGTGGGTGTCGGTAAAAATTTTGAGCCTCTCCGAGGCCATTTCCCGCCAAAATTGCAGAGGTGACATTCAAAACATGTTACTAACAGACAACCTCGCGGTATATTTGAATCTTAACCAGTAATCCCTGATACAATCTCACCTACGCGCGACACCTACACTTTTAAAAAGGCGTTCTTAAAAAGACACGCAGTTCGTACCTACTTCTTTCAATTTTCATCATTTTTATTATTTTTTGCGTGAGGCTCTCGGAGAGCCTAACAAATAATGCCAAAATGCTTTTATTAAATTTGCTTTCGGCGCCCAAAACATAGCAAAAAAACGAACACAAAAATTATTGATTTATTTATGAATTAAATATGAAAGTGCGCTCATTTGTTTTCTTTTGACGCTAGCGAGTTAAAAATTGCCCCTCAATCCTTAAAAGTGATTTTTAGTTACGGGAAAAAATTATTTTGAAGCATTTTTCTGGTTTTCTAAATTTGTCAAAAATTTAGGCTCAAAATAAAAGTTGCATGGCACCCAAGAGACGCCTAAAGCAAAATAGAAAAAAACTCTCTTAGTTTATTGTCAAACAAGTCTTCTGAGCTTTCAGAGGCAGTTTAAGTCGGAACCGTATCTCTCAAACTGGTGGAGGAGATACGCATTTTGCCTGAGGCCTCCACAGTATTAGATGAGACCCTCATTGCGAGACAATTTGGGATCGCGTTACGCTAAAAATGAAAAATTACATGGCCAAGAGACGGAAGCAAAATTTTCGAAAAAACTAGTCAGTTTTTGTTGAACCAGTCTTGTGGCTTCCAGGATGCAGTAGTAGTATCGAACTATCAGTTCAAACTGGTGGAAGGAGTAGTTTTGCCTGAGCCTCCCAACTGATCATTTTCAAAAATTTTATTTTTTAGTTTTTTTTTTTTTTGCGTTTTTGTCCGCCGAAGCAAAATTTTGAAATCAAGAACGCGCTTGTGCTTAACTTCGTTAGCTGACTCCGTTTCGCAGCTGAACAAAATACACGCAGACAAACCAATATGGCCATAATACCAGAAAAAATAGTGAAAATGAAAGGAGTAAGGTCACTACATGCGTGTCTTTTAGGAGGCTTTTAAAAGCGTGGATGTGGGCGTAGGTGGATGTATCAGATTACTGTTATGTTCAAAAATGTTACCGACGAAACGATGGTTTGTTAGTTACAAATTGTTTTTGGAGATAATCGTTTGGCAGTTTGGGGTCGGAGAAGTGACCTTTGAGAGGGCCTCATATCAGCGACACCCCACGGCACATCCCTTTACGCCGGGTATGGTCGCTTGGTTTTATGGAGGCATTTTGGCTTTTGAAAATGGGCCAAATTGATTCTGGGATGATAAACCAAGTGTTAACTCCCGACCAAAAAATTATCGAAAAATTTGTATGTTTTTTTTCGATATTTTAGTGTTTTTTTTTTTTTTTCTTCCGATTTTTTTTTTTTCTAAGGTATTCTTTTTCAAACTGAGAGTTCAAAAATAACGGGTTTGATTTATTAACCCACATAACTAACTGAAAATGTATGAATTACCTGACTGTCAGACGACGCACGGCGGCCATGAAAGCCTGCGGGTGGTTCCTATCTAGCAGTCCGACCGACGCTGTAGTCGTAAAGGGGGTGCCGTCGACGTGCACTTCTTGGGATGATTTTCGGGTTATCTTCCCCCATGATTACCTACTTTCGAAAAAAATCGAAGTCATTTTTTTTTTTGGAATTTTTTTCACTTGACCTCAAATTTATATTTGAGTTTGGGGTCCATTCGAAAAAAAGGCTTCTAGAACGGAGTTTCTTTTTGTTCTGTGCTAGTGTTTGCTCGAATTCGAAGTGATGCCAAAATATAACTAGGAGATAGATTTTTGGTGAAAAAAATGCTAAAAATTGCAAAAAATTCGGTATTTTCGGTGATTTCTAGAAAAACTAAAGTGATTTTTTGAAAAAAACGCTTCTAGAGGACCTAAGTTTATAAGTCATACGGGATATGTTATAATTTGAGCTGCTTTCTAAATAACCTGGATGAGATTTGAAATTTGGTCAAAGACACCTGTACTGGTAACGTTATCTCAGAGTGTACGGAAAACAAATTCATGACCAATGGTTGACAAGATTAATGGTAGATCTACAACATGGCTAATTTAATTGTCCATAGTTTCTCGGTTAGGCCTGATTATCATCCGGGAAAATCAATTCAGCGACCAGTCCCCTTTAGTTGAATAAAACCTAAAAAACTATTTCAAAAGAAATGAACCAAAAAAAAGTTTAAGTTACAAACGTCCTGACAGTTTCCAAACGTCTGACGGTTTCCCAAACGTCTACACTTTCTCATACGTCCTGACAAAAATTGTCAAATCAAGGTGGTCAGAGACGTTTTGAGTATGTGGTGTAGATCACAATTTGCGACTAAATCAAAAAGTATTCTAAGGCAAATTTTTTGAAACTTAAATTGATCGATTTCAAAACATTTACTTTAAATAAAATCTTAATTTTGGCAACCGAGAGACCGTAATCGAACTTTCATTATGATCTATAAAAATAATGTTTTTTTTATATTTTTTAGTATACGAATTTTAACGTGTATATTTTTTTTAATTTAAAGCACTTTATAGACCATTTATGTCAGCTCCATATTTAAATGATGTTTCTCCATTCACATTTTTCAAGCGAAAACGTCGGCAAGCCTGGGAACCAGGAGTGGAACAATATTCTTACCGTGCCAGCTTTTCTCAGCCTCCAGAAGGGTTTTGGAAAGCGTATTTTATAGAATTAGAATTTATCGGTCCGCACGGTCATAAATTAGTTTATACAACAGAAACAAATGTGATACCTAGAAAATTACCGTGGAATGGATGCTGGCCAAATCAGAGGAGGAAAAAGTTATATGATTGTACTAAAGAATATGAAAGGCGATTTATTTAAATAGCGCACTAACCATTTCAAGATTGGGAGGTTATGGGTGTTAATTAAACTGCAAAAACTTTTACTTTGATAAAGGTTAAATAAAAGAAATATTTAACTTATAATTATTTCACTTTTTGCAGTTCGTGGTCTCTCAAAGTGCAAAAAAAATCGAACAAAGTATGCACTTGAAAGGACCGAAGGGGATTATGCGCACTTTAAGGAAAAATGCTATTTTTTCTGGTGATCAATTGTTTTTTCTAGATATCTTAATGGTTTCTGAGAACTTTTACTAATTCTGTACAACACAGAAATTGAAATTTTCTAAAGTTCTCATTTCAGAGACTCAAACATTTGAATTTGAAATGTCTTGGTTTCGAGAAATTTAAAGTTCCAAATTATACGAATACATGTGCAAAAACTTATCTGAGATTGTTTTTTATTTCGTTTAAGGAAACGCATTTAACTCTTATAATTGCAGACTATTTCTGGCCGCATAGAAAGATATGGTCACGCGTGACCATACTGTTTAAATAAAGCGTATAACCTAAGATTCATTATCAACGTATATTTTTTCTTTGTTAATAATATAATTCAAATAATTTGCTACAATACTATTAAAATCATGACCACGATTCAAACAATTAAGCGCATTAATAATACGATTAAAACTCAATTTGACATTTTGAAATTTGTAGTATTAAACCGCTGACACTTTTCCTAAGCTCTGTTTAAAAACAACTCAATGTTTTTTTCAAAATTTTCTCGAAATCAGCTCGAAAGAAAGCTCTCGAAAGAGAAAAGCAACAAATTTGTGATGATAAATTTAAAATGACGCATCGAATTGATTTTTAACATCAGCAGCTCTGAAACTTACCAGAAGTGGAAAGATATGCATTTTAGTGGAATTGTATGCATAGAACGCGGATCCGTCATCCAATTTAAAATATTTTGAGTACTTTTTGGACAAACATAGTGCCGATATACGGTAATATTAAAAAGTACCCAAATTACGTCCAAAACATTTGAGAATAAACTTCAAACGTTTTTAAGACTTTTTTCTTATTACTGCATAATCCAAATAAAATCACCTGACGAAAAAACTACTAAATAAGGTTTGAAAAATGTCATATATTAATCCTTATTTCTTGAAAAATAAGATCACGTGACGTTTTTAGAAAATGTCGTCGTGTTCAAGATTCTTAGTTTATGTGTTTATTTGCCCTTAAATTTTTTCGGCGTAATTTGAGTTCTATTTGTGTACTTGAACCAAAACCTTATTTCTTTATTTGAAGGTCACGTGATTGTTTTTAGACTTTGCTGTAGTGGAAAAAAATTCAAAAAAAACTTCTTAAGATGCTCGTCACTTTTTACTATGTTGGCCAACCTTATTTGTTAAATGTACGGTCACGTGATCCTTTTTGAGCTATGATGTAATGGTAAAAAAAGACTTAGAATTTTTTTTTGATCATGCTTAAAGGTTTTTTTGGTGATTCCAGAGAGTTTTGCGAAAAATAAGTACTGTAATACAGTATAAATTTTCAAAAAAACGCACGAACGTCAATTAAAATAGTCGATCCATCACTTTGTAAATGTTTTATTCATAAATTATTAAGGGTCCTAAATTGCGATTAAAAGGGGTGGTAATTATCGCATCCTTGCGCCTGTTTATATATTTATTAACCACACTGAAAGATAAAAAAACTACTGTATTTTCGTTGTCATTGTTTTTTATTTCATAGTCGAAAACATTCGGCATCTCCAGATATATTTGCTGCCTTATCGAAATGTTCGAAATTTGAATTAATTTTTTACTGCTATTTATAACGAATAAAAATGTTCCGAAAAAAAATATTTTGATAACGGTAGAAATTTCTTGAATTTGGCTAATTTTTAGGTTGGAAGTTTTATTAGAAATAGATTATAAAAATTTAAAATGCGATTTTCATACGGTTAACGTTTTCGATTTATTCTTCTTCAAACTATTTTTATAAAAAGATTATAAAAAGTTGAGGTTATCAATCGAGTTAATGCCAAAATTATATAGCACTTTGGCTATTTAACGTAAGTATTTATTTATTTTTCAAAAAATGAATTTCATTCTCGACATACGCATGTCAGAGTAGAAATTCTATAAAGTTTCTAACAAAAAAAATATTCATCAATTCAGGATAATTAACAAGCTTTTGTTTAACTTGTGCAACTGAAGCAATGGAAATCATTGTGCTTTAAAAAATCCCCTTTATAGTTAAAAACACTTCAAAATTATGGTTTTCCAAATATCCTAATTCCACCTAAAAACGCATCAAGATTTCTAACATAATGAAAAAGTGCTACGCCAATACGGTTCACCTCAACTGCATTGTATTGCACATAAAGTTGCACGTGCGCCCCTATCGGATGAATAGCAAGCTCTATTTGTCTTATGATTAAGAATCTCTGAATCATTTAGAAAAAATGACAAAATTGCAACATCCATTTTTTTACTCACTGTTACTTATATATTACTTATATCCCTTTATCACACTTTGGTTAGAATGCGTAGCCACAACGTTAAAATCACACGTTAAAAGGAGTAGTGGCTACGCATTCTAACCAAAGTGTGATAAAGGGATATACATTATTGAATCTTAAAGGTGTTTCCACACAAATTTTTAAGTTTTTAAATTTTTAATGTTATGGAAATATTCGAAGCTTTTCTATAAGCCACTTAAAAGTTTTTTTTTTAAATTTTTATCAGAGACAAATTTATTTCTGTCTCAATACGGCATATCTTATATACAGTTATCTTTTGTTTATATGTTTTGATTCTTACACAACAATATTCGTATTATATCTTAGAAATGGATCTATAGTCCTTCAGTTTCACGTTCGTGCTTGACCTTCATTTTCAACAGCCTTATTGATCAGCGACCTATTGGTAAAACTTGCTCAACAATCTGAGAAACTGGAGATCACCTTCTTAGATATATAATATATCATTTATTATAAAATCTTATGTGGACCTTATAATATGGTAAATCTTAATTAGCTGAATTAAACGATTTTAGTTTTATTGTTCTTCAAAGTGATTTTTAAAGCGCTACATTTGTTTTGAGAGAGTTATATCATATAAATTATATGATAAAACTTATATACTCTTTCCTGTTTGTGTAGGCAAAATGTGATCGGTAAGTTCCTTCGGACCAAAAATACCGAACGTTGTCAAAAAAGGACGACAAGATAATTTGAACAATTTATGTGACCACCAGATTTTGTATTAATCAGACTCTTGCCTTAAAAATACAAAAAAATAAAACATTAGAAATTGGCTTTGGCCACCGATAAAATTTTTTTGTCAGGCATTCATCAAAAATTTTCTTGTAAAAATTGGCACCACGGAATAAGGAATGGTAAGTGTATTAAGTTAGGCTATAAGACGGTTCATAACTTTATGAAGTTCGGTAGAAAAGGGAGTTACAAGCGTATAAATTTGTTCATCAGTGGCAATTTGAATTCGGCCAAGCCCATCTTCCCTAGAACAATTTTTCATTTTTAGATTTGAGTTTTTATATCCTTTGGTATTCTCCGCTTTTAAATCGAAAAAATTCAAATTAATAGCCTCATTAATTACGAGTCGATAGTAAAATGTATATGAGGTTAAATGTATAAATCTGATATTTTCAATTTTGAACAGCCTAAAATTTTTGGATTTTTTTAAGAATAGTTTGATATACTTATTCAATAAAATTAATTTCATATCATTTCAAAGAATTTAATCTTATTTATATTATCAAGCTAAAATCTTCGAATTTTGTCATCTAGAACTTTTGTTATTGTTCATTAACCCAAACCTGCGCAACAGTGTTCTGAAAAACAGAGACCAAAATAAAACCCCAAAAAGTACCCCTTATTGTTAATAATAAATATTTTTGAGACATTAAGAAATTTATTATTGGTCAGCTAGTGCAGTATTCAAATGCAATTTTGATTTTATGCATTCCGGAAAACATAAAAGCATAGTATGCTCAGCATACTCAATTTTCGGTGTTGTTTGCCTGCGCAGGTGAGGGTTAAATCGTATATCAAAATTAAAAATCTAACATTTATACATTTTACATTTTATACGTTTTGCCGTCTACATGACCGTATAATTATAGCTAACTTTTATCACTCCAGTGATCTTTTAACCTGTAAAAGACTGGTAATATTTTTTCGGTCTAAAAACGAAAAAAATCTTGCATTATTCAAAATACCTTGGCGACAGGAGAAAGCACTTTTTTATATGACGAGTAGCAATACTCAAATGATCGTTTCCTTCGGGGCTTTTAATCGACACAGTTTTGTGATTAATTTCAAGCGTGACATGACTATTTTGAGATTCTGATGTCCCAAGACATGTAAACCCTCTGAGCTCATACTTTCGGGAAAAAGCATGAGGCCAAGTTGTCAGCGAATATCGTACAACCTAAAAATAAATTGTGAATAGTGAAAATTATGTTTTATTGTGGACATTTTGTTTTTGTTACCAAATTTTGATTATAAATTGTAATCTTCACATTATTCGAACTTTATTTTTAATTGCAACATAAATCATATGGATAACAGACCCTCAGAAGACAGATCCTTAATATTTTAATGATACAAACACGGGATACTAGCACCCAATCAAAACCCTGGATTGCAAAATAGGCCGATTTCATTGGTCATATTTGGAAGGAATTAATCAATGTAATGCTCAGATTCCGCATTTTTCAAATATTAAGGATCTGTCCTCTAGTGGTCTGTTATCTATATATCAGCAAAAAATAAAATATTAAAAAATAGATTATGCACCGAAAAATTAGAAAAAAAATGAGTGTCAACTGAGTGTTAAATCAGAATATTTCGATTTTCACAAACTGTTTTAGACAGTTCGAGAACAAAAATTGTCGCTGTAACTTCTCAAAATTGAAGATACGCAGATTCTCTAACCTTTTATTAAGCCAACACTCAACTACCTCGGAATTTCCGAGTCGGAGAGGCACTAATTTAGCATGGTTTAAATTTCACATTTTTGATTATAATAGAAATATTCTCTATGAACAAAAAGCCTGATTGAACACTCATTTAGATACTTATTTTTAATTTTTTGGTGCATAAATTATGCAGTATCTATTTATTGCTTAATTTCGTGGGAAATAATATAGTTGTTAATTGTGTTTTACCGTATAACTCATACGAGAAATACTTTCAATTTTTCTTCACATTGAAGCCAAAACACGCTCTCAATTGAAATTCAAATAGTGAAAAATCCAAAATTACTTTTTCAATGACTTGATCTGAACCAATTTCAGTAGGATCTTCTTTTTTCAGTTCTGTTAAAGTTTTCCCAACCATTCTTATCCAATCTTTTTTATAACTTTTTTGAGCTTTATAAATATTTGCAGGCATTACTTGATTACAATGAAGAGACAATCTTTTATCAGTTGGTTCCAACCCCTCAAATTCTAATAAATATTGGTAAGCAACAAGCAGCGCTAAATCTTGACTCTGAAAAGTAAAACTTGTAGGAATTGCACAGTTTTTAGTCAAAACTTACCGATGAAGTCTGATTTTCTCCATTTTTGACTGAAGAACAAACTTGAGAAAATACTAATCTTGCAGCAGGTCGGTCTTTTTCAGGATGCCACCTCAGCGGAAAGACATCTCGTCGAAAATGCAATCTACAATTCAAACTTAGTCAGTGAAGGTTTATAAAACACATTATCGGAATGATAATTTTGCAGATGAAAAAATAAAAAAATCACTTTTTAAAAGTCTATACGATGATTTTTGATTGAGACAATTGAATAAAATTTGCCAAATATCATTTCTTTGGAAGTTTTCTTTATAAAGTTAAATTAATTTCTTCGAATCATTCGTGAAAAGTTATTTTTCGTGGTAAAAATCTTTGAAAACGACACTTTTGATCATAATAGCCTTTTTTATGTATTTTATGACGAGAAGTTATGATTTTCGGATATCAAAAAATCTATTTTTTGGTTGAAGATGCGATCAAAAAATTTAAGAGATTGCAATTCATTATTTGTTTCCTTTTTTCGATATTATAGACTATAATTAATAGTAGATATTATAGTAGTAATACTACTGTAGTATGTCAGATAAAGTTATGCGCTTTTCAAGTGTATCTTTTAATTAAAACAACCACATTGACGGCTTTATCATTTAATTTTAGTCACAGAAATCTTATTTGGAAAATTTTTCTACAAATTGAAAATAATTTACTCCGAATCGGTCTCCGATATTCCAAAAACAGAATAAATGATGTTGTTAAAAAGTTGTCTGTTATGTAACGCTTATTTCCGCCAATTTGGCGGTGCTTCACCGTAATGAACTTGATGCACTTAGTGCTAAGATATTTGGTAATAACCCTAACACTGCCGGTGGAAAATATGTATTTGTTGATGGCGCAACCAAAAAATACTGCACCGGAATTATGCCATAACTTTACGGTGCAGTTGAAAAAATAATTTTTCTGATTTTTTTCGTTTCATAAACTTTGTTCAAAAAAATTTTTTTCATAAAAAAATATTCAAAATCGTTATCCGAAAAATATTTTTTTCATAATTGTGCTGTTTTAAAATTTTTGTTGCAATATTTCTAATTTTTAAAAAATTTTGAACCAAATTTCCTGAAATTGGCGTCACCTAACACTACTAAAAAATAACAAAAATTAAATTCCTCGGCGATATTGCTTCATTTTTCTTATTTAATATCAGTTTCTTACTCACTTTGGTGGTTCGAGTCCTTGTTCCACCGAAAATCGCTCAGCTTGCCAAATTGCATCCATCAAATAAACGCCTCCTTCTCCAACTGGGGCTACACGCTGTCCAGCCCGTAAGAAAAGTGCAAAACCAAAACTATCTTTGATCTCCAGCCGAGTACAAACAGACTCTACAATTTCTTGAGAGGTTGATGCAGAATCAGCAGCAACTGATCGGCGAGCTTCGTCAGGGCATATAACAGAAACAGCGGCCGTGGTTTTTCGGACTGCGGCCCAAAATTCAAGACTTTTTTTGGTATCAGTAAAATTGTACAGTTCAGATTTTACAATTATTTTTAATGATTAAAATTTAAGTCGATTAATTATTTGAGAAAATATTAGTTAAAATATTTGAACTACGACGCCTGCTTTAATTATGGAGACTAGTAACACCATTATTTCAAAATCAAATTTGAAGTATTCTGAATTGAAAATTAAATAAGCCAAAAATTGTATTTTTTTTATTTAATTTTTTTTAATATAACGGTTTCACATTTTATATTCCTACTGTTTATTAACCGAAACCTGCATGGCGGTGCTCTTCTTTGCTGGCGAAGCTCATAAAAAATATCTCCATTTGCTGCATCACTTGGTGGCGCTTGTTGCATAGCCTGCGTGGATCGGATAAGCTTTTTATGACAATGCATCGCATCTTGATTATTTTCATTTTTTTTTTCGACCAAAAAATCTTCAAAAAAAGGTCGGAGGCGATGAGACGGGAGAAAACATCCGGCCATTAGGGTCAGGAAAATCCATGCAAGACGAATTTCTCGTCCAGTACGCGCTAAATGAAGTCCAACTAAAGCCTAAATAAGATAAAATATATTCGGGAACACATCAAAGATTGAAAAGTATCGTTACAACAGCCAAGGGCCTTGACTCAAGGGTAAAATGTAAAGATTTTACATTAGCATTCTGATAATCAAAAAGTAACAGTATTTTGAAAAAATTAATATCATAAGGCAGAGAATTTTATTACGTGTAGTGTCAGCTAATTTTTCATGCGTTTGGAAATAATCGCATGGTCAATTTTTGCATTTTATTTTTTTTAATTTTATTTTTTTAACATTTTACCCTTAATTCAGCCCGCTTAGTTTTCGAATTCATATCTTTTGAAAAACATGATTATCTTCATATTTTAAGCGTCCCTGATAAATAACGGCGCTAAAGAGAAAAACCAAGAAAATGAGATTTTGAGTTCAAAATGAGTTTCATTTAAAGAATAATGAAATGATAACTCGTATTAACTTCGCTATTTATTTTGCACAACCATTTTTGTACATAATACGCAGCGCAAACGAGTGAATTTACAAAACGAAAATTTCTCAGGATTACAAATTTTAAAAATCGGCAGCAGAATTGACACAAACAAAAGTTAAAATCGGCTAAAAACTGTACAAAAATTAAAATAAAAAGCTCAGCAAGTACCCAAATTTTAAAACGATCGTGCACAAAAAAATTGTGGTGAAATTAAAATTATGTAAAAAACCTAAGAAATCTCAGCACGTGCCATAATCGATATAGATCTCGAATGAAAATTCAGCTGACATTCATTCCTAATTAATTTTTGACTGACTTATCTAACCGATTTCAGTCTCTAGTAATAGTAAAAATAAGAGGGCAAAACTGTTAGCATTTCCGCTTTTGGAAACGACTCATCCGATCGATTTCTTAGATAGGCTTTCTAAGCACCCTTATTAACTATATTGTTAAAACTAAGTCGAAATTATCTCTTAAATATATGACAGGTTCTAAAACAGAATCCAGGTCACTTGACATAATTCTTTATTAAGTATCCAAGTTTTAACTAGCCTTATCGTTATCAAAACAGAGGATTAACCCTGCAAGTGATCATGTTAATACCTGACAGTAAAGTTCTTCACGTAAATTGTGTCTTCGTAGTCCAACTTCTATCACACTCTGAGCTTTAAGTAAAAGTGGGTTGTCGATATTTCTTAACTTTTTATTGGGTGATCACATAATTTAGGAAACCGCGTTTTTAGGAAACTGTCGGCGACCATTCTTGTGAACTTGTAAGTACTCTCAAGTTAATTCTCAGGGTCGACCTTTAGGTAGACATATATAAGCAACTATAGGTCAATGATGTACTGAAGAGTCGCGAGAGAGCCAAAACTGGTCAAACCTCAAGGTCAATCTCAAGTTCATCATTATTACTTTAAAAAAGTGAACATATAAGCAACTATAAGTCAATGATGTACTTAAGGGGATTGTGGGTGCTTCCAGCATTGCTGGGGGAAAATAAGCTGTTCTAAAAACTCAAATATCTTTTGTGGAATTGATGAACGTTTATTTTTCCAATTGTATATTGTAGTCCATAACCTTGAGAAGTCAAAAATTGATTCATTTTTAGAAAATATTATCACATCAATCTTTAAATGCATAAAACCTAATCGCTGGTATTTCTCTCCATTGAAGCATTACCATCATATCCACCGTATCCGAAAATTACATAATGCCCAATTATTATTTGTTAAAAAAACATTCTCTTCAATATAGACTGATGAAAATTTTTAATTCATTTTTAATTTGCCGGGAATTTTTTTTGAAAATTCATTGCTATAGTTAAATATAGGCAAAATGTTCATTATTTTACAAAAAAAAAATAACGCACGAACGTACATGCGATTTCTTTTCTCTTTTTCATAAATCATTTTCGATTATCTTTCTAAAGTCAAATTAAGAGCCAAAAAAATTTTAATATATTTTTGTCAAATTTCTCCGCAATCACTATTTTTTGCAGATTTCGCGCAAGTAAATTATTACATGATTAGGCTAAAAAATTTAAATATTGAAAAAAGGCAAAAATTGTAACAATTATAATAATGAAATACTTTCATTTAGTGTTATTTTTTGCTGTCATTATTATTTTTTTGTAATTTGAGACTATCCGATGTATGAAATTGTAAATAAATTAATTATTTTTGCAAGCAAATCCGATGTTCTAGAACTAGTTATTCGATAGTAAAAAACCTTTTTTGCTTGCAATCAATTTTTATGTGCTGGATGGTCAGATACAAGAACAACAATACCGAATTTGAGACCGTGGTTGAAAATACTACTTGCACCCAAAAATCCCCTTAAGAGGCGCTAAAAAGCGAAACAGATCACATTTTCGAAATTGCTCTCTAGCGACCTTTCAGTACATAATTGACCAATAGTTGATAATACGTTCATTAGACAGTCGACCCTGACAATTTTGGTGGAACTTTCAAGTTCAAACGATGACCTTGAAATTGACCTTGAACTTTGGCCGGTTATTTGAGGTCGCCGACCCTAATCCAAAAAAAAATTCACTTGCCAATTAATCAAGGCTCTAGCTTTACATACGGATTTGCTAGATCTGAAATCGGCACCCCCTATAAAATCTCAAAATTTGATCGAAAAATTAATTTTTTTTGAAAATTTTTTGAAAAACAAAGAAATCCTAGGACTTAAATTGACCGGAGAAAAAATTTTCTACAAGATGGACTAATAAAATTGATACCCATCTTTGACTTTGAAATTTGCGACACAAAATTAGTACTACACAAACTCACTACCACACCAACTAACGCATTGGCGGCATTTCTAAGCGGGTCACAGTAAACTCCCCATAGTAAATATTAATATATGTTATAGAATAAGGATACAATGGTATCAAAATTGTCAAAAAAATCTTCTTGTAAATATTTTTTTTTAATCAAATAGTCTGGAATTTGCCATATTATTTTATCAGGATTTCACCCTAACTGGTCATCAGTACTATATTCAATGCTTGTATCGGCATCAGAGAGGTAATTTCTCAAGATTGATTGACATCCCCTTGCGTAGTGGATGCATTCTCGATTTTGGTCATCGATTGCTATCGACAGTGGTTGGAATTTTAAAGCTTCGGCCATGGAATAATCATCAAAATTGAGGGCCTGGCGTTTATGAACGAAAAGTCTAGAAATATTCGATTAATTTATTTGAATAAATTTTTAAATTACTGCTATCGACGATAGCCTAGCGTAGTCATCGGCAAAAATTGTAAATTCATGAAAATGATGAATCACAATTTTTGCTGGTCGAAGGAAAACTTTTTTTCTTATCTTTAGCTATAAACCTACGCAATTTTCGCCCAGAGATTTCCCAATTTTAGCTGATATATATTGATGTTTACACCAGGTGCCCAACCGAACTGACAATTAACTTTTGGAAAATTGTCAAGTCGTTTCAAAAATCTTCTTTTTACAAAGATGTTCAAAATGTTTCTTAAATCGCTGGTAAAATTGGATGATATCACATACGATATATTAGCTACACTTTTATTTTGTCGCTCATTTTTAGCGCTTAATAAGGGTTGCACGTAAAATGTCTACTTTGTGAAATGTCCACTTTGTAAATTGTCTACTTCTTTTTTCTAAAACACTTGAAATGTCTCTTTTTTCAAAGCTTAATCATACTGAAAAATGAGTACACTAATTTCGATCAGTAGATTCGATTTACTCATAAAATATCTGGAAAAGTTTGATTTTCCTTTTTCAAAAAATTACTATAAAGTCGACATTTTACAAAGTAGACATTTAAAATACGACCCCTCAAACTGATAATTACAAAATGGAAATGTTTTACTTACTTATCTGCTATTCGTAAAATTGGCGATATTTTTGCTGCATCAGCTGAATCTTCATGTTCTGAAGTTTCTAAAATAACATCTTCTTTGTTTTTGCGGTTTTTAAACTTATTCAAAAATGTTAGTCCTTTGCTAGGACTTATAGGTTTATTTCTCTTAACTCTTTTTTCGATCAGCTTTTTCATTTAAAATCAAAATTTTGAATATAAAGAATACTAAATCATCAGGCAATTAAATCAGTATGACTGGTGAAAATCATAGGTATCATGTTTTTAGTACCATGTTTGATAACATATTCTTGACCCATATTTATTTCAGGTGCAATAAAGCCATTGTTTTCCCAGAAAAGAATATTTTTGAAGAGCTTGTTTCATGTACTTTTGATAAATTAAGAGTTTTTATATGTGCAAATTGCCTTCTATTTTTGCTTCAATAAGCGATAGGGGGTAGCAGGGGTCGGCACATTCAAACAAATTTTGGATCGGATCGGACCGGGATATTAACCGAAAAATTGGATCGGATCCGTGGACTCTCCATAAAATATGCATCAGATCTGATCGGATCGGTTTTTTCAATCCGATCCAATTGTGCCGACTCCTCATATATTAAATATCTCCGTAGCAGTTTTTTTCGAAATACGAAATTTTAAGGCTGAAATTGATGTATCTGGTAGACTAAAAACTAATGCAAAAATTAATTTACATCGATATATTTTAAATATGTTTTTTGGTGTTTTGTGTACAAAGTTCAATGAATTATGAAGTAGGTTGAATAGTACAGTACCAGCAAAATATAACATGATAAACATTTTACACTATTTTACAAAAAAAACTTCAGGAATGTTTGGGATCGTCTTCTGTCTGAGGCATACTAGGTCTGAGGCATATACGTATGTTTCGACCAAAATTAAACATCCAAACCAAAACCTGGAAGTATATTTAACTTTTTGAATTTCGAGCATATATTTTTTTTAAAATTGCCCATTTTCGAAACTTTTCGCTAAATTATAGATAACCGCTAAACTTGACTTAATGTATTTTTACGTTTAAAAAACTTCTGTTAAATTAATGCTTGAAAATTAATAAACGAAAACGTTCGCATATCCAACAATGAATAATAAACAAAAGTTGATTTTTTTCTTTACAATTATTTTAGCACATTGATAATAGAAACAACTGTGAATAAGGGGCACTTATTCAGTGATTAAAAAGCCGTGAACTATGACGATTCGTTTATCAAATTCGTCAATTTGTGTGTGAAAATTTTAAATCAATTATAACTAATTATCGTCATAAATATTAACTCGCGGATAGATAAAGCCAACCAAGTCAGGGATCGCCACAATTGATGCGATCGGAAAACCGAATACCTTTTTTCGAGAAGGCTACCGATCCGATTCTTTTTTTTCGAAAACCTATACGTACAATTTGTTTAATTAACAATGTAAATTTCACATAGATTAATTAATGCATTTTTACAGGTCAGCCAAATGAACGTTTTTGAAAAACATTAATTTTTAAAGTAATGGTCATTTTTGATTATTTACTTTAATGAATTTAATTTTAATAACACAATAAGAAAAAAAAATTTCTAGAAATAATTTAATAAAATAGCATTAAATTTTATGAATGTTTGAATCGTTGAACCAAAATGTCCAAAGGTTTACGCCGAACTTTCGTGTTATAGCGTCCAAAGGTTAAAAATAAATAAATTATTAAAATTTTAATAGCGCATTTGTAAAACCGTTTCCTGAATTATCATCCTCTTCTTGTATTCCCGCTAGACGTGGTGCTGCGATAAAGGTCGATCTGATCATTTAAAATTCATTCAAAATATAATTTCTAAAAATTTTCGCCGTTCAAACGCCATGGATATTCATTGCTTCTCTCCCCTACTGCAAGGCCGATCCGTTGAGTACCAACAGTAAAAAAATTACGTTTTATTATTTTTTTTAACTTTGAAATAGTATCGGTTTTATGAGTTTATTGTTCGTAACATGAAAACAATATGAGGGGAGACTTTGGTGACTTAACGAAATCGGAGTGTAGGTCCCTATCCCCGGGGCAAAAAGCGTAAACAGTAAAACGTTCGTTTTCACGCACGATTTAAGAAGCGTATAAAGAAAATTTGAATGCTTTATTTTATTAAAAAAATCGAATTTTTATCAGAGTATTTTTTCATGCATTCGAGAACAGATAGCGTATGTGCTTTTTATCCTTTGATGCGAAGATTCGTCAGTCTTTCTTGATTGTATGCATCTCCCAATACAGGGCGAAAACGATCAACTGTTGACAGGAAAATATGTCGAGACGAGTAGCTAAAGAAAGTTTCTAAAGTTAGCTTTGATTAAATATTTAAAATTTCAGAAAATTGTACATACAAAATTAGAGATGCACTTTGTTTCAAATTGCTTGACCTTTAAACTTTTATTTCTGTATAATGTTCGCCAAAAAATTTGGCTAGCACATAAATCGACAATTGACAAAAATAGTTTTCACTTTATAATTTTTTGTTTCTCATTGAATCATATTATAAACAAATTTGTGTCTATGTAATTAAATGTATATCGATTACGGGGCCTCCTGGGCATTTTGTTGCCAACATTTTTATATAATTCGGCTTTTGAAAACGACTCATCCGATTGAGTTCTCAATTGAACAATTTAAGTAATCTCAGAAAGAAATCTAAAAATAGTCTGATTCGTACCAATTTTTTTTATTATTTACTAGATATTTTTACTCAGTTTGAGCTGTCTAAGAACCAGGCTAGGAAAAAGGAACCATCTCCAGACTTTTTCCATCCCTTTTCCCTTCCCTTCCCCTAGCTGTCGTTCCCCTCTTCCCCTCCATCTCCTTGAAAATCGTTCCCTTCCCGGGATGGACCGAAAAAGGGGAAAGCTTGCGTTTTCTTGAATTTTTAAGAACTATTTAACCTTGCACCATGAATTTCTACAAAATTTAAGACTAGATATTTTGGCCTTAGATTAAATCGACCCCATGAAGTACACTATAATGGAAACCCATGATCCTCTAGGTTCTCTGCACATGTAATTTTAAAATATGATCTTGATAGCCATCTTTCCAATATTTTTCTGTTAACTTATGATAAATTTCAAATGTTTTTGGTTTAAAACTGGGAAAAGGGTTTTTGAAAAATAACCTCAAAGTGTGCTTTTTATACATTTTACTATATGTTCCTTATTCACATGTCTGAACTGAATACTGTAATAAGAGTAGGTAATAACTTTTCTGATTAGTTTTAAATCTCTTAAAGTGTTTTGAAACGAAAATAAAAAGTGACCAAAGAAAGAGTTACATATCTAAAAAATGATTCTAAAATATTCGAAGCTTATTCCAAAAACTCCTTCCCAGCCTCTCAATTTTTTTTCTCTTCCCAGGAAAGGGCAGAGGGGATTGTTCCCTTCCTCTTTTCTTCCCTTCTCTTTTCATATCATGCTAAAAACTTTATCGGGCGAGTCGTTATATGAAATTTTGGCTAAAAAGTGGCAAAAATGCCAAGGTGGCCCCGTAATCGATATAATTTTTACAACCTTGTTATTTTTTCTTAGAATTTGACAGTGTTTTAAATCCTTCAAAATGGCGGGATCTTGAAAATTTTCAAAATTCACGCACTTCTAAAGAATCAAATTATAAATAGATAATCATATAATCTCGATAAGGTAAGATCGTTTGAAAATCTATTTTTTGTATATTAATAATACGAAAAATATACGGTGTAGAGTTTTGCTCCGGATCTTAGTTTTCGGAAGCAACAATTGTACATACAGGCACAGTTATACAGTGTACTTCAACAGTGATAAACGTTCAAAATGTCGCTAGAATCACCAAAAAATTGCCCAGCTGCCCGTACGGGCCTGTTTAGCCTGGTCATAAATTGCCAATTATCTATGGTTTTGTATTTAAATACCTATCCAATTTAGTCTCTGCAGAGCCAACGGGCGACTGAGAGTTAATGTTAAACGATTTTTCAAATCCTCCTTAGTTTTCAAAGAATAATAATTACACTGGTTGTTTTTTATTCCATCTTTTCAAATCGTATCTTCCATCTGCTGGCTTAGCTGATAATGAACCCCTTTCAGTTTGGTTGATATTAAATGGAGGAGGTTTCACATTGAATGAAGACTTTGATTTTGGTACAAAATGCGGTTCTGTTTGAATTTCTATATTTGGTTTGGCACATTGACTAAAAATTTTCAACTTAATTCAAATTGAATATTATGCTAAATAGTTACAAAATAAGTAAATTTATTCGATTATTCGAAGCAACGATTTATTATTTGGAGCAAAGAAATTTGGAAATACATTTTTATGTCTCGATTTGTTCTTAATTTTATAGAATATCTGTGGACAATTTTTTTTTCTCCAATTTTATTCGTTGGTTTAAATGAGTAAATAGAATATAAATAAGCCTGGTTTTATTTCATAAGTATATCACTCATATCCTAAATGGAGGAACGGTCATTTTTAAATCGAGTGCAACTCTGGTCTTATCTACAATTCAAAATAACCTTCTCTCTATTTCGGGATCTTTGGGCCTGGCAATTCGCGTTCGAACTTATTTTTGAAGCTCTTATTCGTCAATATCGTTATTTCCAGTGCTCTCATTGGTCAAACGCGGACGCGAATCTCCAAGCTTAGAGATTCCAATCTCAAATATCCTGTTGAGACTCTACAATAAATTGAAATTCTCGCTACTCTCGAGTCTAGAATAGTGCTGCAACTACTAGAGCCGAGAACAGTAAAATCGTTCTTCTTGTAACAATTGCAGAAAAAATTAGACTCGCGTATAGCGAGAATTTCAATGGCGTTTCTTATAGCGTCAACTTGAAATACCTCAATGTTGAATGGTATATTCTCTGTGATCTTTTCGCATCATCTCTGGTTGTGCT
The DNA here is from genome assembly GCA_004367855.1 of Oikopleura vanhoeffeni. Classification (NCBI taxonomy): domain Eukaryota; kingdom Metazoa; phylum Chordata; class Appendicularia; order Copelata; family Oikopleuridae; genus Oikopleura; species Oikopleura vanhoeffeni. The sequence goes on along the minus strand of SCLH01001612.1, from coordinate 18,326 downwards.
CGAAAAACCTCCTTCTTTTCTATTTGCCATCAAATCTTCAAAAAACATATAACCGTTGCATTTGAATTCAAAAAATTCTACCTGTAAAAGACGGTATATTATATGCTCCAGGTCCCAGAGTTTTTGATTTTCGTAGTTTTAGGCCAATATGCCCGGTAGTCAGATCATAAGGACCTCGTTTAGACACTACTTTGTTAATAATCTGATCGGCAAATGACACTGTTTCGTACACTCCAGGAGTTAAATTTGTTTCGATAGCAGTGCTAGCGCTTCGATCCGCTATAAGTCCAGGTTGATCCAACATTTGAATTTTATTTGAGCGGTGATTTTTCTACAAAAAATAACCATTTAACATTTTGCTTAAGGGCCTCGGTGCATTTTGACAGATACCGATATGGGCTCTTGATGAAAAACTTTTCACTGGATTGATATATTCTTACCAATATCCTTGATCGAACGGAACTCCATCTCAAAAACGTTTTCAACGTCAGCACTTGGGATCGAATCCCAGCGAGGTCTTCTCTTTTTTGATAGTGCAAGAAATATTAATGTAAAAAAATGTAAATTTTATTGATTTGGAAGCAAACCGATGACAAAATTTCGATTGCAATAAAAATTAAGTTTCTACCATGTATGGATCTCGCGAAACAGCCTCCGGGCGACTCCCTTAATTGAGGTTAGGTGTAAGAGAGAACTGCTGCACACTCCAGTTGTCCAATCACAGCGNTCGTGGAAAGTTACTCTCGAGTTGAAGTTTTGCCTTGGGATGAATCATTCAGCCTTGCGTGCGCTCTCTAGATCATTTTGGGTCGAAATATAATTGAAAGAGGAAGAATCTAACTTTTTAATGACGAGTCTAGGGTGGCCAAGGATTTTCTCAGGTTGCTGTAATTCGGTTTAACCCTTTTTAGGAATAATAGCGATTTTCTTTAGATTTTGACACAATACTCATGATCTAAATTTTGTCATCGGTTTGCTTCCAAATCAATAAAAATTTATACATTAATATTCCTTGCACTATCAAAAAAGAGAAGACATCGCTGGATTCGATCCCAAGTGCTGACGTTGAAAACGTTTTGAGATGGAGTTCCGTTCGATAAAGGATATACCATCAAAGTGATGATTTATAATCGAGGCAACTTTTGTAACTAGCGAATTTTTGCATTATGGTTTTTAAGAAAATTTTGAGTTTGAATTTAAGTTTTCGAATTCGAGAATTATGAGAAATTTTGGATAAAATTCCAAACATAATAAAAAATGCCTTATTTTTCGTTCAAATTTTTTTCAATAGTTGTTTCAAATCAACGAAAAAACTCTACAAAATGGCTACTTTAACTTTTCGACTTGGTGACCACATATTTTTTATATGCTCTTTGAAAACCCATATGACATAGTTTAGTGATTTTTGGTCAAAAATAATTAGAAATATTTTGAAAATTTTTCTCATTTTTTTGTCAGGAAGATTTAAATTTTTCTTGGATTTTTAAAATTTTAACTCCCTCGGCGAAAACTATTTTTTGATTAAGCATAAAGTGCCGGAAGGTTTTTTGTTGAGGTTAAACATTACCTAAAAGTGTGCGCAGGAATTTTCTAGATTTTGACAAATTCAAGTTTATGAAGTTTTATTTCTTTACTGTATTTTAAAAAAAACCTGAAGATGCAATAAAGCGAAACTAGTAGTTAATATTATTATTTAAAGTTAAACATTACATTCAGCTATTGAGTAACTTCCGACAAGATGAAAAGACAACTTCACAATTATTACACCAAACAAAAAGTGTCAAATTGGCACTGTGAATGCAAATTGTTTAGTTTAACTTTTTCAAAATGATTGTCACCGCAAAGTATGCCAAAAACGTGTTCTTGATGTTTTGTTGGAATTTTGTGATACATTTATTTAATGCGATCATTACCTTTCCTGGCTTTTCTTGGTTATAAACCCCTGGTCCTGGGATCAAACTTTGTGCAGTATTGAATCTTTTTGTTCGCACATCCATCCAATTTAAACTTGACACTGGCTTTTCTTTCGAAATTTCTATAAAATCTTTTATATCGTATTTTCCAGGACCCATTTCTTTGATCTTTTCATTTTTATCATGGTGAATTTCTTTGTATAACAAATGTGGAATTTTCATTTGGGTTGCCAATTCGTTTTGTCGCTTCCACCCTGGTTCCTTGCGAGCATTATTGAGAACCATTTCATCAAAGGGTCCCTTGCAAACTTCGTAAAAATCTTATATAGATTTAAATACAGGTGAAATATGCCAATAGCGAACTTTACTAAATAAATTAGAAAGTACACAAAAAATAGCCTGAGCTGTCAGGAAATTTTTTCGAAATTGCGCGAATCTTTACTGGGTCACTTTTTTGTAGGTACTCTCCCGGTAGGCTTTCAGTCGTCCGCGTCCAAATATAATCTATAGAGCGGTGTGGTAGGGCTAGCGGAGTGGTAGAGCTAGTAGTGTGGTAGAGCTAGCGCTGCGATAGGACGAGCCTTGTAAATAAATAATAGTCTAGTACTTTTCGATACTGTATTTTTAAATAATGTATAAGGATTATTATATTTGAGATGTTATACAGGGTCTCACCTACTGTATTTAATGTTAACGTTTACTGAAAGTGTAATTTTTTATCAAACATAAATTAAACTTAAGGGGGTGGTCGTCGCATTTTAAGGGGTTTTCGATAGCCAATTGTCGCACAAGTACAAATTATTGGACCAACTTTTACCTCTCTTTGATATATTTAAACAAAAATCTTGCATCTTAAAAAACAATCCAAATTAACGGATGGCTCGTCCAATCAGAAACGTGCTTACAAAAGTGACGGAATTATTTTTTCAAAATGTATCTCCTCCCTGAGTTTTCAAGGTACAACAATGATTCATGTTTTAAATTAANTAGATTTCTCCGGCAAGATCACATTTTATTTGCAAGATTTCGCGCAAGTTAATATTTTACATGATTAGGCTAAAAAATTTAAATATTGAAAAAAAGGCAAAAATTGTAACAATTATAATAATGAAATACTTTCATTTGTTTGTTATTTTTGCTTCATTATTATTTTTTGTAATTTGAGCTATCCGATGTATGAATTGGTAATAAATTAATTATTTTTGCAAGCAAATCCGATGTTCTAGAAACTGTTATTCGATATTAAAAAACTTTTTTGCTTGCAATCAATTTTTAATGTGCGGGATGAGTCAGATACAAACACAACATACCGAATTTGGGACCGTGGTTGAAATAACTACCTGCACCCAAAATCCCCTTAAGAAGCCTAATAGCGAAAACAGATCACATTTTCGAAATTGCTCTCTAGCGACCTTTCAGTACATAATTTGACCAATAGTTGATAATGATTCATTAGACATGGTGACCTGACAATTTTGTGTGGAACTTTTCAGTTCACACGGATACCTGAAATTGACCTTGAACTTTGGCGGTTATTTGAGGTCGCCGACCCTAATCAAAAAAAATGTTACTTGCCAATTAATCAAGGCTCTAGCTTTGACATAGGGAATTTGCTAGATCTGAAAATCAGCACCCCTATAAAATCTCTCAAAATTTTGATTCGAAAATATTATTTTTTTTGAAATTTTTTGAAAACAGAAGAAAGCCCTAGCGACCTTAACATTGACCGGAGAAAAAATTTTCTTACAAGATTGGGACTTAATAAATTGATACCCATCTTTTGACTCTTGAAATATTTGCGAACCAAAAATAGTACTACACAAACTCACTACCACACCAACTAAGCATAGGCGGCATTTCTAAGCGGGTCACAGTAGAACTCCACCTAGTTAAATTTATAATATATGTTATAGAATAAGGATACAATTGGTATCAAAATTGTCAAAAAAATCTTCTTGTAAATATTTTATTTTTAATCAATAGTCTGGATTTGCCATATTATTTTATCCAGGGATTTTCACCCTAACGTGGTCATCAGTTACTATATTCCAATGTTTGTTTCGGCATCAGAGAGGTAATTTTCAAGATGATTGACATCCCCTTGCGTGTGGGAATGCATTCTCCGATTTTGGTCATTCGATTGCTATCGACAGTGGTTGAATTTTAAGCTTCGGCCATGAATAATCATCCAAAATTGAGGGCCTGGCGTTTTGAACGAAAAGTCTAGAAATATTCGATTAATTTAATTTGGAATAAATTTTTAAATTCTGCTATCGACGAAGCCTAGCGTAGTCATCGGCAAAAAATTTGTAAATTTCATGAAAATGATGAATTCACAATTTTTGCTGGTCGAAGGAAAACTTTTTTCTTTATCTTTAGCTATTAACCTACGCAATTTTGCGCCCAGAGATTTCCAGATTTTAGTGATATATATTGATGTTTTACACCAGGTGCCAACCGAACTGACAAATTATTTTGGAAAAATTGTCAAGTCGTTTCAAAATCTTCTTTTTACAAAGATGGTTCAAACTGTTCTTAAAATCGCTTTGGTAAATTGGATGGTATCACGTACGATATATTAGCTACACTTTATTTTGTCGCTCATTTTTAGCGCTAATAAGGGTTGGCCGTAAAATGTCTACTTTGTGAAAGATGTCCACTTCTGTAGAGTGTCTACTTCTTTTTGTTCTAAAACACTTGAATGGTCTTTTTTCAAAGGTTACATCATACTTGAAAAATGAGTACACTAATTTCGATCAGTAGATTTCGATTTACTCATAAAATATTGCTGGAAAAGAGGTTGATGTTTTCCTTTTTTCAAAAAATTACTATAAAAGTCGACGATTTTACAAGTAGCACAGTTTAAAATTACGACCCCTCAACATGATAAATTACAAAATATGGATTGGTTTGTACTTACTTATCTGCTATTCGCTAAAATTGGCGATATTTTTGCTGACTCTCAGCTGAATCTTCATGTTCTGAAGTTCTCTAAAATAACATCTTCTTTGTTTTTTGCGGTTTTTTAACTTATTCAAAAATGTTAGGTCCTTTGCTAGGACATTATAGGTTTATTCTCTTAAACTTTTGGTTTCGATCAGCTTTTTCATTTAAATCAAAATTTGGAATATATAAGAATACCTTAAATGGCATCAGGCAATTAGAAATCAGTATGATGCGTGAAAATATAGGTATCATGTTTTAGTACCATGTTTGAATAACATATTCTTGATCCCAGTTTTATTTCAGGTGCAATAAAGCCATGTGTTTCCCAGAAAAGAATATTTTTGAAGAGCTTGTTTCATGTACTTTTTTAATAAATTAAGAGTTTTTATATGTGCAAATTGCTTCTATTTTGCTTCAATAAAGCGATAGGGGGTAGCAGGGGTTCGGCACCTTCAAAAAATTTTGGATCGGATCGGACCGGGATATTAACCGAAAAAAATTGGATCGGCATCAGTGGAAACTCTCCATAAAATATGCATTCAGATCTGATTCCGGATCGGTTTTTTCAAGTCCGATCCATTGTGCCGACTGCTTATACTATTAAATATCTCCGTAGCAGTTTTGTTCGAAATTAGAAATTGTAAGGCTTGAAATTGATGTATCTTGGTAGACTAACAACAACTTAATGCAAAAATTAATTTACATCGATTAATTTTCAAAATATTGTTTTTTGGTGTTTTGTGTACCAAAGTTTCAAATGAGATTATGAAGTAGGATTGAATAGTACAAGTACCAGCAAAATGATAACATACAAACATTTTACATATTGTTACAAAAAAACTTTCAGAATGTTTGGGATCCGCTCTTTCTGTCTGAGGCATACATGAGGTCTGAGGCATATACGTATGTTTCGACCAAAATTAAACAGTCCAAACCAAACTGGAAGTGATATTTTAACTTTTTGAATTTCGAGATATATTTTTTTTGAAAATTGCCCATTTTCGAAACTTTTCGCTGAAATATGAGATAACCGGCTAAACTGTGACTTAATGTCATTTTTAGTTTAAAAACTTTGTTTAAATTAATGCTTGAAAATAATAAACGAAACGTTCGCATATCAACAGATGAATAATAAACAAAAGTGATTTTTTTCTTACATTATTTTAGAGCACATTGATAATAGAAACAACTGTGAATTAAGGGGCACTTATTCAGTGATTAAAAAGCCGTTGAACCTATGGACGATTTCGCTTTATCAAATTTCGTTCAATTTGGTGTTGAAAATTTTTAAATCAATTATAACTGATGTTATCTGTCATAACATATTAACTCCGGATAGATAAAGCAACCAAGTTCAGGGATCGCCACAATTGATGCGATCGGAAACCGAATACCTTTTTTCGGAAGGCTACCGATTCCGATTTCTTTTTTTTTCGAAAACCTTACGTACAATTTGTTTAATTAACCAATGTAAATTTCACATAGATTAAATTTACATGCATGTTTTACAGGTCAGCCAATGGAACGTTTTGTGAAAAAACTTTGAATTTTTTAAGTAATGGTCATTTTTATTATTAACTTTATGAATTTAATTTTAATAACACAATTAAGAAAAAAAAATTCTAGAAATAATTTTATAAAATAGCTTCAAATTTTTGACTGATGTTTTGAATCGTTGTGAACCAAATGTTTCCAAAGGTTTACGCCCGAACTTTCGTGTTATTTAGGTCCAAGGTTAAAAATAAAGTAATTATTAAATTTTAAATAGCGCATTGGTTAAAACCGTTATCCTGAATTATATCCCTCTTCTTGTATTTCCCGCCTACGTGGTCTGCGATGAAAGGTACGTTGATCATTTAAAAATTTATTCAAATATAATTTCTAAAAATTTTCGCACGTTCAAACGCCATGGTATTCATTGCTTCTCCTTCCCCTACTGCAAGGCCGATCCGTTGAGTACCAACAGTAAAAAAATTACGGTCTTTGATTATTTTTTTTAACTTTGAATGTATCGGTTTTATGAGTTTTTATTGTTTCGTACATGAAAAACCAATATGAAGGGAGACTTTGTGACTTAACGAAATCGGTAGGAGGTCCTATCCCCGGGGCAAAAAGCGTAAACCAGTAAAACGTTCGTTTTTCACGCACGGATTTAAGAAGCGTATAAAGAAAATTTGACATGCTTTTATTATTAAAAAAAATCGAATTTTTACGAGTCATTTTTTTCATGCATTCGAGAACAGATAGCGTATGTGCTTTTATTCCTTTGATGCGAGAGATTCGTCAGTCTTTTCTTGATTTGCTATGCTTACTCCTAATACAGTGTGGCGAAAACGCATAACTGTTGACAGGAAGAATATTGTCGAGACGAGTAGCTAAGAAAGTTTCTAAAGATTAGCTTTGATTAAATATTTTAAATGTTCAGAAAATTGTACATACAAAATGAGATGGCACTTTGTTTCAAATTGCTTGACTTTAAACTTTTTATTTTCTGTATATATGTTCGCCAAAAATTTGGCGACATGTAAATTCGGACAATTGGACAAAAATAGTTTTCATTTATAATTTTTTTGTTTCTTCATTGATCATATTTATAAACAAATTTGTGTCTATTGTAATTAAATGTATATCAGATTACGGGCCTCCTGGGCATTTTGTTGCCAACATTTTTATTATAATTCGGCTTTGAAACGACTTCATCGATTGAGTTCTCAAATTTGAACAATTTAAAGTAATCTCAGGAAAGAAATCTAACAATAGTCTGATCGCGTACCAATTTTTTTTATTATTTGACTAGATATTTTTACTCAGTTTAGCTGTCTGAAGAACCAGCGCTAGCGAAAAAGGAACCATCTCAGGACTTTTCCATCCCCTTTTTCCCTTTCCCTTTCCCCTAGCTGTCGTTCCCCTTCTTCCCCCCATCTCCTTGAAAATCGTTCCCTTCCGGGGATGGACCGAAAAGGGAAGAGCTGCGTTTTCTTGAATTTTTTAGAACTATTAACCTTTGCACCATGAATTTCTACAAATTTAAGACTAGATATTTTGGCCTTAGATTAAATCGGACCCCATGAAAGTACACTATTAATGGAAAACCCATGATCCTTAGGTTTCGTGCACAATGGTAATGTTTAAAATGATGATCTTGATAAGCCATTCTTTCAATATTTTTCTGTTGAACTTATGATAAATTTTCAAATGTTTTTGTTGTTAAAACTGGGAAAAGGGTTTTTTGAAAAACTAACCTTCAAAGTGTGCTTTATACATTTTATATATGTCCTTATTCACATGTCTGAACTGAATACTGTAATAAGAGTAGGTAATAACTTTTCTTGATTAGTTTAAATCTCTTAAAGTGTTTTGAGAACGAAAATAAAAAGTGACCAAAGAAAGAGTTACATATCTTTAAAAATGATTCTGAAATATTCGAAAGCTTATTTCCAAAAATCCTTCCAGCCCTCAATTTTTTTTTCTCTTCCCGGGAAAGGGCAAGGGGATTGTTCCCTTCCTCTTTTCTCCCTTCTTTTTATATCTCTGCTAAAAACTTTATCGGGCGAGTCGTTAATGAAATTTTGGCTAAAAAGTTTGGCAAAAATGCCAAGGTGGCCCCGTAATCGATATTAATTTTTACAACCTTGTTATTTTTTCTTAGAATTTGACAGTGCTTTAAATCCTTCAAAATGGCGGGACTTGAAAATTTTCAAAATTCACGCACTTCTAAAGAATCAAATTATAAATAGATAATCATATAATCTCGATAGGTAAGTTCGGTTGAAAATCTATTTTTTGTATATTAATAATACGGAAAATATACGGTGTAGAGTTTTGCTCGGGATCTTAGTTTTCGGAAGCAACAATTGTACATACAGGCACAGTTACAGTGTACTTCAAACAGTGATAAACGTTCAAAATGTCGCTAGAACACCAAAAAATTGCCCAGCTGCCCGTACGGGCCTGTTTAGCCTGGTCTAATTGCCAATTATCTATGGTTTGTATTGTAAAATACCTATCCAATTAGTCTCTGCAGAGCCAACGGGCGACTGAGAGTTAATGTTAACGATTTTCTCAATCCCTTAGTTTTCAAAGAATAATAATACACTGGTTGTTTTTATTCCATCTTTCAAATCGTATCTTCATCTGCTGGCTTAGCTGATAATGAACCCCTTTCAGTTTGGTTGATATTAATGGAGGAGGTTTCACATTGAATGAAGACTTTGATTTTGGTACAAAATGCGGTCTGTTTGAATTTCTATATTTGGTTTGGCACATTGACAAAATTTTCAAACTTAATTCAAATTGAATATTATGCTAAATAGTTACAAAATAAGTAAATTATTCGATTATTCGAAGAACGATTTATTATTTGGAGCAAAGAAATTTGGAAATACATTTTTATGTCTCGATTGTGTCTTAATTTTATAGAAATCTGTGGGACAATTTTTTTTCTCCAATTTTATCGTTGGTTTTAAAATGAGTAAATAGAATATAAATAAGCCTGGTTTTATTCATAGTATATATATATCCTAAATGGAGGAAACCGGTCATTTTTAAATCGAGTGCAAACTCTGGTCTTATCTACAATTCAAAATAACCTTCTCTCTATTTGGGATCTTTGGGGTGGCAATTCGCGTTCGAACTTATTTTTGAAGGTCTTATTCGTCAAATTCGTTATTTCAGTGCTCTCATTGGTCAAACGCGGACGCGAATCTCCAAGCTTAGAGATTCCAATCTCAAATATCCTGTTGAGATTCTACAATAAATTGAAATTCTCGCTACTCTCGAGTCTAGAATAGTGCGCAACTACTGAGGCCGAGAACAGTAAAATCGTTCTTCTTGTAACAATTGCAGAAAAAATTAGACTCGCGATATAGCGAGAATTTTCAATGGGCTTTCTTATAGCGTCAACGTGAAAACCTCAACTGTTGAATGGTAATTCTCTGTGATCTTTTCGCATCATCTCTGGTTGTGCTCGAAAAACCTCCTTCTCATTTGCATATCAAATCTTCAAAAAACATATAACCGTTGCATTTGAATTCAAAAAATTCTACCTGTAAAAGACGGTTATATATGCTCCAGGTCCCAGAGTTTTTGATTTTCGGAGTTTTAGGCCAATATGCCCGGTAGTCAGATCATAAGGACCTCGTTTAGACACTACTTTGTTAATAATCTGATCGGCAAATGACACTGTTTCGTACACTCCAGGAGTTAATTTGTTTCGATAGCAGTGCTAGCGCTTCGATCGCTATAGTCCAGGTTGATCCAACAATTTGAATTTTATTTGAGCGGTGGATTTTTCTACAAAAAATAACCATTTAACATTTTGCTTAAGGGCCTCGGTGCATTTTGACAGATACGATATGGGCTCTTGATGAAAAACTTTTCACTGGATGTGATATATTCTTACCAATATCCTTGATCGAACGGAAACTCCATCTCAAAAACGTTTTCAACGTCAGCACTTGGGATCGAATCCCAGCGAGGGTTCTCTTTTTTGATAGTGCAAGAAATATTAAGTAATAATTGTTTGAAATGAAAACGATAAGTTAAAAATTAAGTTTCTACCATGTATGGATCTCGCGAAAAGCCTCCGGGCGACTCCCTTAATTGAGGTTAGGTGGAAGAGAGGAACTGCGCACACTCCAGTTGTCCAATCACAGCGGGTCTCGATTTCGTGGAAAGTTACTCTCGAGTTGAAGTTTTGCCTTGGGATGAATCATTCAGCCTTGGCGTGCGCTCTCTAGATCATTTTGGGTCGAAATATAATTGAAAGAGGAAGAATCTAAACTTTTTAATGACGAGTCTAAGGGTGGCCAAGGATTTTCTCAGGTTGCTGTAATTCGTGTTTAACCTTTTTAGGAATAATAGCGATTTTCTTTAGATTTTGACACAAATACCCATGATTTAAATTTGTTTCATCGGTTGCTTCCAAATCAATAAAAATTTATACATTAATATTCCTTGCACTATCAAAAAAGAGAAGACCTTCGCTGGGATTCGATCCCAAGTGCTGACGTTGAAAACGTTTTGAGATGGAGTCCGTTCGATAAAGGATATACATCAAAGTGATGATTTATAATCGAGGCAACTTTTGTAACTAGCGAATTTTTGCATTATGGTTTTTTTAAGAAAATTTTTGAGTTTGAATTTAAGTTTTCGAATTCAGAGAAATTATGAGAAATTTGTTGATAAAGTTCCAAACATAATAAAAAATGCCTTATTTTTCGTTCAAATTTTTTCAATAGTTGTTTCAAATCAACGAAAAAACTCTAACAAAATGGCTACTTTAACTTTTCGACTTGGTGACCATATATTTTTATATTTGCTCTTTGAAAAACCCATATGACATAGTTTAGTGATTTTTTGGTCAAAAATAATTAGAAATATATTTGAAAATTTTCTCATTTTTTTGTCAGGAAGATTTAATTTTTCGTGGATTTTTAAATTTTAACTCCCTCGGCGAAAACTATTTTTTGATTAAGCATAAAGTGCCGGAGGTTTTTTGTTTTGAGGTTAAACATTACCTAAAAGTGTGCGCAGGAATTTTCTAGATTTTGACAAATTCAAGTTTATTGAAGTTTTATTTCTTTACTGTATTTTAAAAAACCTGAAGATGCAATAAAGCGAAATAGTAGTTAATATTATTATTTAAAGTTAAACATTACATTCAGCTATTGAGTAACTTTCCGACAAGATGAAAAGACAACTTCACAATTATTACACAAACAAAAAGTGTCAAATTGGCACTGTGAATGCAAATTGTTTAGTTTAACTTTTCAAATGATTTGTCACCGCAAAGCTATGCCAAAAACGTGTTCTTGATGTTTTGTTGGAATTTTGTGATCATTTATTTATGCGATCATTACCTTTTCCTGGCTTTCTTGGTTATAAACCCCTGGTCCTGGGATCAAACTTTGTGCAGTATTGAATCTTTTTTGTTCGCACATCCATCCAATTTAACTTGGACACGGCTTCTTTCGAATTTCTATAAAATTTTTATATCGTATTTTCCAGGACCATTCTTTGTCTTTTCATTTTTATCATGGTGAATTTCTTTGTATAACAAATGTGGATTTTCATTTGGGTGCCAATTCGTTTTGTCGCTTCCACCTGGTTCCTTGCGAGCATTATTGAGAACCATTTCATCAAAGGGTCCCTTGCAAACTTCGTAAAATCTTTATATAGATTTAAATACAGGTGAATATGCCAATTAGCGAAATTTACTAAATAAATTTAGAAAGTACACAAAAATAGCCTGAGCTGTCAGGAAATTTTTTCGAAATTGCGCGAATCTTTACTGGGTCACTTTTTTGTAGGTACTTCCCGGTAGGCTTTCAGTCGTCCGCCGTCCAATATAATCTATAGAGCGGTTGGTAGGGCTAGCGGAGTGGTAGAGCTAGAGTGTGGTAGAGCTAGCGCTGCGGATAGGACGAGCCTTGTAAATAAATATAGTCTAGTACTTTTCGATACTGTATTTTTAAATAATGTATAAGGATTATTATATTTGAGATTATACAGGGTCTCACTACTGTATTTAATGTTAACGTTTTACTGAAAGTGTAATTTTTTATCAAACATAAATTAAACTTAAGGGGGTGGTCGTGCATTTTAAGGGTTTTCGATAGCCAATTGTCGCACAAGTACAAATTATTGGACCGAAGCTTTACCTCTCTTTGCAATAGTTAAACAAAAAAATCTTGCATCTTAAAACAATCCAAATTAACGGATGGCTCGTTCAATCAGAAACGTGCTTACAAAAGTGACGGAATTTATTTTTCAAAATGTATCTCCTCCCTGAGTTTTTCAAGGTACAAACAATGATTCATGTTTTAAATTAACCGACAGAACGTGAGCAGACCCCCAAGTTGGTTTTTGGCGAAAATTCTTTGATTTGGCTTCAGAATCACCAAAAAATGTATTTTGCTCTAGTTAACATAGGGTAAATACTGGTTTTTTGTGATTCTGAAGCCAAATCAAGAATTTCGCAAAAACTCAACTTGGGGTCTGCTCACGTTCTGTACGGTTAATTCAAATCATGAATGCATTGTTGTACTTGTAAAAAACTCAAGGGAGGAGATACATTTTGAAAATTTTCTTTTTGTCAAATTAGCCCTACTGCACCACTAGCTCTACCGCACGATAGCCCTACCGCACCACCGCCCCATTAGCTCTAGGCCGCTAGCTCTAGCGCACCCTCTCCCCCCGGTCTTCATCTTAAGGAGGTGTTGGATACTACATTTTCCGCGCTAATTATGTCATAAAGATCCACCAAATCAATGGTTTACGTTGTAAAACCGCAAATTGTATTATACAACCAAAATTACAAAAATTTCGAAATTTTTGCGTTTTTTCGATTTTTTCTAAGTATTTGTTTTCAAAATTAAGTTAAAAAATAGTGTTTGTTTTAATTTGACCACTCAAACTTCAAAATATCGGGTTGATGTTAGCCAACTTTCTCTTCAGTGTTTCCTTCAGCGTTTTCTAAAGCTTTATTTTGTGCATATTTTCAAAAAAATCGAAGCACATTTTATTTCGGAAATTTTTTCACGTGATCTCGAAAAATTCATATCTAGAGTTTTGGGTCGAAATATTACAAAAACGACACTCAAAAGTTTTAATTTGTTTTAGGCTAGCTTTTGCAAAAATTTGAGTTCAGTTGCAAATTTAACCTTGGAGATAGTTTTTCTGACGAATAATGTCCAAAAACGGTAGGTGTTTGCATATTCTAAAAAACAATTTCAAAATAAACCCTAGGAAGAGATAGCTTTTCCGTTTCGCATAGGTCGTCTCGTAAAGGTTACATATCGAGGAGTGTATTTTACAAAACAGTTATTACATATTTTTTTCGCAAGTTTAAAGCTAGTACTAGTAACAAGGATCCACAAAATATTATCAGGGTAGTTTTACAAATTGGTTCATTTAAATAGTGTCTTAAAAGCCTTATTTGGATAATTTTTTATCGGGAATATGTCATTTTAGGAACCACCACCTCCTTAAAGTGCACTTAACTGATATAAATTGGTCTTAGGCCGACATCGCTATTCGAACATTTTTAACTGTAGACTTAAGGGGCTCGGTGCATTTTGAAAGATACGGATATGGGCTCTTGATGAAAAACTTTTCACTGGGTTTATATATTTATCTCAATATACCATCAAAGTAATGTTTGATAATCCAGGTAACTTTTTTAACTACAGGATTTTTGAATTATTGTTTTTTTAGAAAATTTTGAGTTCGATTTAAACTTTTCGGATTCGACAAATTTTTGAAAAAAAGTTCCGAACATCATAAAAAATGTCTTATTTTTTGTTCAATTTCTATTTTCATTATTTGTTTCAAATGAACAAAAAAAAACTCTTCAAAATGGCCACTTTGACTTTTGGCTTAGGTGACCACATATTTTTTATATGCTATTTGNAAAATCATCTGACATTTTTTTGGGATTTTCGGTCGAAACTATTTGGAAATATTTTGAAAATGTTCCTCATTTCTTGTTCAAAATTTTTCAAACTAACTTTTCTGGAATCCTTAGCTGGAAATATTCGGAATGTCTACTTTCACTTTATTTAAATATGTCTTTGTTTTGTTTCTTCGCTCTTGTTAATACTCTGAATCATACTTTTTTGAACGAAACTACGGATCGGGAGAAATACTCCAAGGCCTTCATTACCCAGAATTTAATAAAAATTATCACACTCAAACTTGCCGAGTTGATAAGCGGACTCATCCACCATTTTCAATTTATTTTATTTAACTCATGTAGAAAAATATTTTTGTCGATGTGGTTAAATTTCGGTTTTTTCCGTCTTTTTTCACAAATTTAAATTTTCGATTTTGACGTAGAAATCGTATAAAATAAAATTAAATAAATCCCAGTCGGTGGTCGAAAGCGTATTTTAGGGCTTCTAAGTAACAAATAAAAAATAATAAATGTTACTGTTATTCAGACACCATGGAAGCAAACGCGCGTTTTTTGAGTGTTTTTTCAAAAAACAATTTATAAAGTAAAAATAATCAATCTGAAGAAATTATACAAAGTAAGCTGAAAAATGGTAACTTGTGTCCGAAAAAGTTTTTATTTGAAAATTTTGAAGTGGCAAAAAGTTTCCCATCAAGACAAAAACAATTGAAAAAGTGCAAATCTGTCAAAATGCACCGACTCCTTAAGGTAAAAACGGCATTTTGCTTGAAATTTTTTTCGAAGTTATTAAAATTTCAAGCCAAATGATCGGCATTTTCAAAAACGGATTTTCACGTTTAAGCAAATGCTGGCGATTTTCCGAAATTTTTTTGAATAGATAATAATATTTTTTACGGGCTACAATTTAAAAATAATTTAACCTTTGTGAGCATATAAAAAAAGTTCCGCCAAGGCACCAGAGCCACAATTGTGGCTCTTCTTTGAATGTTGTTAACAGAAAGCTTAACCCTTGGAATCACAGAGCCGATATATCGGCTCAAGCGTACCTAAAACCTTCTAAAATGGGCAAAATAAATGTCACAGAATTGTTTCTTCCGAATACATTATAAAGAATTTTGCGGTGATTCCGAAAAAAATACTCAATTTGTTTTGGATATTTGGTTCGAATATTACGGAGAGTTGATTTTTTGAGATTTTTTGCCGAAGTTTTACTTCCGGAAAAATTATTTCGAAACTAGACATCAAATACAAATGTGAGATAAGCCNCACATGTCGAATCCCCATCTGTGGTGGGTGTTTTAATATTAAATCTTCAAAAGCTGCTTTGAAAAATACATTGAAAAATGCACCAATTAAAATTCAAAAGTTTTTGAAGCCTGAAAAGGCTATTTTTTAGTTTGATTCTGTCTTTTAAACTACAAAACAATATTAAAACATTTCCTTATTCCTTGTTTCCGTAAAAGTTTTCCTTTATGATAAGCCGAAAAACTTTCTGGATTTTCTCTCTCGCTTTCTTTCATTTCGTTTGCCCAAAGATTGGCTATTGAGTCTGGCTGATATCCCGCTGTTAGTTTCCTGCCTGCTACATGACTTATCTTATTAAGTGCAGTCTTCACAATTGGTGGCTGAGACGAAATAATGGCTTTTTCACCAGCATAAGCTCCATGTTGACTGCATGCTAGGCTTCTTCTTTCTGGGTTGGCTGGACAAACATTTTCAAACTCTAGCAGAATCAACTTAGAGGTTGAAGTCTGCTCGGGGCTACTATGATCAGGGTAAAATTTGATAACAGTCGAATAAATTATAAAGAATTTTGCGGTGATTCCGAAAAAAATACTCATTTTTTTTTGGATATTTGGTTCGAATATTACAGAGAGTTGATTTTTTGAGATTTTCGCCGAAGTTTTACTTCCAGAAAAATTATTTCGAAACTAGACATCAAATACAACTGTTAAATGAGCCAGTTTTTAGGAAAGTGTTTTGTGCATACAAAACACTAAATAGTAAAATTTATTCGTATCTTGGGACAGATATTTTTTTTGGAACTGAAATTTCAAAATTTTCAATTTAACCCGTGTGAGCACAGAGCCTTTATAAAGGCTTTTGCATATTTAAAATCATCTAAAAAATGCAAAAAAAAACATCGTGGAATTGTCTCGTTCGAATACATTTTAAAGAATATCGCAAGGATGTCAAAAAAATAACTTATTGTTTTTTTAGAAATTTTGTTCAAATGATACGGAGGGTTGATTTTTTGAGATTTTTTTCCAATCTTTTACTTTAAAAAAAAATACATGCGACCTATTGCGTCAATTAAAATGTGAAAATAGTCAATTTTTAGGAAAGTGTCTTTCCATGTTGAGCACTCAAACAATGATTAATTAGTATATACAGGAAAGTATTTTTTCAGAAGTGATATTTCAAAAAAATTTAATTTAAGTATTACGAAAATATTTAATTTTAAAAAAAAATGATTCGAGCAAATTAATTATTGTCCACAAAGTCACTGGATTAGTATGATCTGACCCCATAATAATATCAAAGTTACTATCTGGCTTTTTATAGGGGAAAAATAACCATTTTTAATGAAAAAGTTGTGATTTTTCATCAAAATTTTAGACCTATTTATGAATAATTTTATTTATTTGTTATATCGAATCGAAACGATGACATACGTCAGATCCGTATGAATCGATTCCAATAGCAAATTAATTTGTGAACACCAATGTGAGCTTGTATCACGGTGATATGCTGTACATTGCTCTTAATCAGTAAATTTCTAAGAACTAAAAAATCAAAACTTCTAGAATATAAAATGTCGGATGAAAAAATATCGTTTAACTTCCTTATGCAAAAAAAATTGAAACTTCCAAAGTACCTTGGCTTTCTGTAAGACGCGCTTGAAAAAGCCTTTATAAAGGCTTTGGTGCTTGGCGGAACTTTTTTTTTCTGTGCTCACACGGGTTAAGTATTCAGTAAAAAATTATTTATTATAAACATTAATTTAACATCAATCAAAAATTTGTCAAACTGTCACTTTGATTACTAATTAAGGATAAAAATAATAATAAAAAAAGTATATTAACTCTGCTTTTACTTTGAAAATTAGCCATTTTTCAAAGAAATTGTGATTGTCTTTCAATCATTTTTTTTTTACGTTTTAAAAAAAATATACTTTTGATTGATGATATAAAGATCTAAAAAGAATTTAAGTGTGACGTAGGGCAGAACTTGTGCGTTGGTACCCATACAATTAAAATTTGTGAAGACAACGATGGAGCACGTATCACGTGATATGCACACCTTGGTTTCCAACTATATTTTTCTAGACTAAAAATCTAAATTCCAAAAATCGAAATGATTAGTGGCAAAAATAGAATTTTTCAACTTCTATTCCGAAAGTGATTGAAGCTCAACACCTTGATGCTTTCTGTAAACAACGTCCAAAGTAGAGCCGATATATCGGCTCTGGTGCCTTCAAACCTCAGTTAAAAATACTGTACTGCCTTTTTCACAAATTTACTGTCTCTCAGACCTAGTATTTCATGTACATAATCAGATTGTCTTCAAATAACGCTAGTTAATTGAAAATTGCCCTCAAAATCGTTTTTTACAAAAAATTGTAATTTACTATGGGAAAAAGGTGTTTTTTTCAAACGGACCGGTTCGGTGTGGGAATTCCCGCCAAAGTGTACTTAAACGGACGGCCCCGCAGAGAAATTCTCGCCAATTTGCTTAAACGGACGGGTTGTAAGTTTCAAGTTGTCCGTTTAAGTACAGTCTACTGTAGTTAAACAAACTAATATGTGCCAGGAGTCTCTGTAATTAATATAAATTCTCCCTTATTACAATCAAATAATTAATTCAAATGTATTTTGGAAAAAATAAATATTTTTGGTCATATTTCACTGTTTTCAAAGAAATATATTTGACAATAGAATTTCAAACTCGAAATGGTCTGTTTTACATTTGCAAATATGTTTAATTTCTATGATTAATGTTTCTCGAAAAATAACTGTAGATCAATTTTTCCCTTTACTATCAGAACTTAT
>SCLH01001611.1:42338-56639 GCA_004367855.1 Oikopleura vanhoeffeni | reverse complement strand
CATCATTTTGATGGTATATTGAGAAGAATATATAAACCCAGTAAAAAGTTTTTTATCAAGAGCCCATATCCGCGGATATCCGTATCTGTCAAAATGCACCGAGGCCGTTTAGGTGAAGCCACATTTCGTTGTTAATGGCATACAGTATGCCGCAAACTCCGATAAACCCTGGTTAAACTATGCCTCATTTTCCGATATGATTATGTTAAACTGATTGATTTAATTGGCGCATAATAAAGTGTGGTGACCGCGTGGTAATTTTTTACCGCAACACTATCGTGCGCATTTATATTAAGAAGACATCTTGTTTGAACGTAAAACAGTTTTAAATAGAAAAAATCATAAGTTGCTTTTGAAGAAAAATTTTGTGACGATTTGCTTGAGGCTTAATTCGAGGCCGTATATTGTGAAATTACTTTGATCAACATTGATTAGCATGATCACATTGAACTCCACCTATATAAATACTGTGTGAAATATCATTTAACTTTTCGGAAGCAAATAACGTACAAAATTGAAGAAAAATTTAGGAATTTTTTTGGCAGTCACATGATCGAAATATAGCGATATTTTAGGGGAATATTTCTCAGTTCAAAAAGAATTACTACCGAGAATAATATATTTAATCAAAACCTCAACTGATAAAGCTTCGCGTAAAAGTTCAAAAAGTCACAAATGTCTCTTAATTAAATTTTTTAATTTACTTTTCGACTTAAGGGGGTTCTATCGGCAAAATGGACTTTTTGAATTGCTTATTTCCCTCGGCATAGACATAGACAGTGAATAAAACATTTTTATAAGTTATTTCGTAATCTCTGGAAGACGTTTTAAATTATATTTTTAAGATAGCATGTTGAACCAACCGGTAAATGAGGTTAACCAGGAGCAAAAAATTTCTTGAAAAAGCCGTATTTTTTTTCGTCCTATTCAGAAAATGTTTCAAAATTTGATATTATCTGCGAAATTCAAAGGCGGAGGAAATTGTTGTCGATTTTTTTTAATTTTCTCACTAAAAAGGTATCAAGGCTGGCGAAAAAGACTGTTTTTGGCTATTTTGGCCACGGAAAGTTGTATTTTTTTTCATGCTACATGGTAAACTATTTTTACGTGCACTATAGTTTTTTGTAATAATTGTCAACAAAATTGTTGTGTTTGATGTGACGATTTCATTTTAAACCCAGGAGTACGAAACGATCGTATTGATAGTCAAAAAAAATAAATTTTCAAATCGTACTGGTAAGCGATCTGAAAATTATTTTTTGACATCATGTCATCGTATGACCATTTTCAAGTGTACCAAACGATTCGTCAGTTGCATGTTTCTGCAACGTATTCATACCAACTATGGCGAAAATAAATTTAACCGTTCGAGCGCGAAAGCAGAAACCATTTTTTATTTTTTGACACTAAGAAAAATTTTAATATTTTTTTTCAAAAAATTTTTGCCCATTTATATTCCGATTTTTTAGTTTTTATGACAAACAAGCAACGTGGGTTGACAAAATCGTAACAAATCAGACCTCTAGCACTTCATTTAGTTAGAAGATAACGACTTGCCCGATGGAACTTATATACTCAAAAATAACTTATTTCGAATTTAATAAAAAAAAATTCAAAATATGATTTTTGAAATTTTTATCTCTTTAATATAATTAAACAGGATACGCGGAGATCAAAAATTGTAAAATCCATCAATTGGATTTACATTACAAATATATAAACTGCCCTAAGAACCCCCTTAATGCTGAGTTTCAAAGTAGCGTCGACACCCAAAGTGCTTTGTCGCACACTTTTAAAATGAAATTTTGGAAGCCCCCCAAGAATTAAAGCCCCCCTTTTATTTAAATAACATCCATGCTTTGAATCACCTCAAAGTCTAGACACCACTTGAAACTTAATTGGTATTATCTGAACTTTACTTGAAATCTTAAATAATTTTCAAGAATATTTTGACTCTCAAATGTTTATAACCTCCCTTCAATCATGTGTTCGAAATATCCCAAGACCTCCAGCAAATTGATTGTCCCTCCTAGACTTCTGGAATACTTCGAGTTGAATTGGTAAGATAAATTAAAAGATTTCAGACGGATCATTTTGACCAATGGCACTGGTCAAGTTAACCCAGACACTTTTTGGAATAAAATTAATCGAAACAATTCTTTCTAAAACAGCCTCAGGAAATTGTTGAAATTTCGTTAAACCGGAATATCCGAGAAATTCTAGTTTTTGATCTCAAGCAAGAACATCACAGTAATTCCCGATTATTATTTTGTGAACATCTAATTTGGTTAATCGTCACAGTTTTTCAAACTTTCGATAGTAAAAATATAATGTAACTAAATATCTCTCAAAAGTTTGGGCAGGTTACAAAGGCCTTTGGCTTTCAACTTCCATCGGAAAAAGAGTTGAAAAAATCGTCCGATAGCCATTTTGCTATGAAAAGTGGCGTAGGCAACAGAATTTGCAAGTGAAATGTAAAAATAAAAATTTCAGAAAAATATTTTTTCCATCTTTTATATGTCTGCATTAAACAGTTAAAATACGAACAAAAATGTAACTAACTAATCACAGTATTGATCGAACCGGATAAAAATTCAAAAATTGAAAATTTTTCGACTTGTCCATTTTAATACAAGACCGATATCCATTTCCGCGGAAAGATAGATATTTTCTAATTTGGTCTAGTACATTGGTACTACTTAACCGTAACATAATGTACTAGACAAACTAAGAACAATATCTATCTTCCTCGTGAAAGGGATATTGCTCAAAAAGGGGTTAATTAGAAAGGAGAACCAAAAAAAAATATTGTTCTTTTTAGAAACCAGAAAGAAAATTATCAAAACCCTAAAATTTGGTAATTGGATAACGGTTTTGCGACAAAACACCCTCTTTTTATTTCTTAAACATCAGGAAAAAGAAACTTATCAAGAAAAGACGTAAAATTCGGGTCGAGTAGATTCGCTTTCGACAAAATCTTTTACACTTAATATTAAGCAAAAAGGACATGAAAATTATCAGAAAATTCCGTTAATTTCGAAGTGAGAACAATTACCTTTTCCTATACTGAATAGCGAAATTAAGTGAACATAAAACTCTGTTTTTTGTGTTTAATTTGCTCAAAAAATCTTCTAAAAAGTTGTTGATTTCGGCTGCCTTCATAATTTGATCCCTGAACATGTCATTTAGAAAAAAAACAGAAATTTTCAAAAAAATTTCAATTTTTCGGCTGAAAACAACTTTTAAAAATTTGCCAATACATGGAAACAATTACCATGTATGCTGCAAACCCCATTACCCTGTACTGGCAAACCCATATCCCTGTAATGGAAACCCATAACCATTTATGGAAACAATTTTTTCGCGAAAGTGGGTTTTCCATTAAATGTTAGCTTGGTGTGACATATCCCTTATTCACACGTTGTTAATATCCACGCCCTACTACTTTAAAAACACACTACCGTTTCTTAATCAGGGCCGGGATATTAACAACAGGTTGTGAACTAGGGGATATAACCTTGCTATTTTCATTGCTTGTCTCTAAAAACAAAAGCAATTCAAGTCTCTAAGTTTACTCATTCCTTACTGGAAGTTCAAAAACTTTTATTTTGCCGAAACATCTAATTTCTCTAATAAATGTAGTGAGCCAACAGATTCAGGAAGTTCTTCCAATTTGTTGTGTTCGACACGTTAAGATTTTTTAAACTAAAGCGCAGTCTACCCATACTTTTTCGGGCAAATTCCCAGATTGCATTCCAGATAAATTTAAGTCTGATAAATTAGGCTTAAATTGACAAACAGTGCCTAGAAGTTGGAGCAATTTGAATTATAAGCAAGATTTCAAGTTCTAACACAATACCATAAGTTTTTTCGATACTTTTTTGTCTAATTAATATGAGAATGAATTTGGGCCGCATTTTTTGAAACTTGACAACAAATTTAGAGAGAAGTTCTCTCAGAGAAACCTAAAATCAAGCAAAATAATGAGATTTTGCGTCATTTGTAAAATTTGTCTGGTTCTTTCAATGACGAAAAAAAAACGACAACTGATAATTAACATAAATTAACAGCGTGAGTTTTCCGAATTTCCCCCCCCCTTTTTACCACTAGACGGTAGACCCAGAGGTTTTTAGAATTTCAAAAACTTGGTGACTATTAGTCACGCTGCATGTTTGTAAAAAAGCGGGCAAAAAATCGGAAAAAAAAACTCACGCTGTAATATACTTAAAATCACAACCAAAAAACTTAGTCGAAATAACAATTTTTATTGTTCAAATTTTAACCACAGTCAGGATTTGGGTTCAGAGTCGTATTTTACCACAAAAAGTTCAATTTAATGTATGCGTGTTATAAATATTCTTGAATTATTTTTGATACATAATTTGGTAAAGTATAAAAATGGATACCCAATTATGTGCGCGGACACTTATTATTGTACCACAACAATAAATTGGAATTCGCTCAATGCAGATCCGATTCTTAACAAGATCGAATTTGCGTTTGGTTTCGTTTCGATCCGGATCTGATCCATTTTGTGCAAGATCTGGCATTCTAATTTGGTACCCCAAGTCTTTGTCAAAAACTGAGGCTTGCCGGACTACCAAACTTTGCCCATATCCTTTTTAAACCAAATGTAATCTTTGAAAATAATGTGATCTCTATCGCGGCCGTGTTTCAATCCAACTAATGTTGTCTTATTTGATTGTCTTGGTATAATAATAGACAAAGGTGCTTGATACTTGGGGAGCGCCAATGTTTGATGCGTTGCGTTATATCAGTCTTATCAAACCCCCGGCCAAAAAAGGCGGCCTTTTGGATTCGACGAATAGTGGCGATTCGAACACGCCGCCTATATAGAATCAACTCCATTTTTCACGATTCCCTGTGTTGCGAAAAAAAATCGGCCAGCTCGGTATAAGAGAAAGCCTTAAACGTCCGAGCTTCCATGAGACCATTCTTTTTTGAAACAATACAAGTTCAATGTCATGCGTCCAATTTATTTTTTTGTACTGATTTGGTTTTCAAAATCTCGTTCACAATTGAACATATTTTTTTTTTCAAGTTTCAAATTTGATCAATTACTTATTCCTTGCGTTATAATCTCGTTTTCATAAATCTTTCCTTCAGGTATGTTCTATTATTTTATTTATCCTTGAGAAGGGAGTCTTTCTACCTTTGTTTTGTCTTTTCGTTGAGACGACATTTGGTAACACTTTCTATCAAATTATTTGCAACAATTGACTGAACCCCGCACGCTCATAAATTGATTCGGTAATTTTTTGACTTAAATTATTGAAACACAAGTAACTCAAGCTGCAAGCCTTTTCGGGGTTCTCAAACAAATCAACTTTTTTGAACCACTGTTTTGTGAGGTTAGAGAGCACAAGTTTTCGAAATAACCACCTTTGAATCAGCGGGTAATAAATTAAATGAAAACTTTGGACTGAGCCAAGTTTTAACTTTTTTTGAAAAAATATTTCGGAAAAAGTATTCCAGAAAATTAAAGACAAACTTTTAATGACTGTGCCAAACTAGGGATGTTTGCAATTTGGCTGAAAAAGTTGAAAATTCAAACTTCTGAGAAATACATCTTGTTTTTTAGTCACCTTAAATAGACATTTTCTTAGAATTACAGTTAAATTAATTAAGAGAGAAGGGGACTTTGCTCTAGCGTGACCAAAAAAGTAACCGCCTGAGAGTTTCAATTCAAAAAATGGTTCATAAGTTACTGACATCATAACACTAGCGAAATTGTCACCTCTCTGCGTGACCAGTGGCGTCCAAAATGACCAAAAAATAGGACATGAGCATTAATAAAAATCATAACAGAACAGCGTACCTCGGATTTGTTATGCCCCTGTAAGCGTCTATCTTTCGCCAACACACGTGTGACGCCGTCCTGTAAAACAAAAAAAATTATGAAATTGAGTTAGGTTTTTTAATCGTTTGGGACTATTTAGATCCAATTAAAAATTAAAGCGTTTTTGGAATTTTTGTTTCGATCGTGAAGGATTTTTATTGTTTTTTACCCGTCTCAGCTCTACGAATCTCCATGTCAAAAAAGGAAGAAAATCTAAAAATAGCGACTATCCCATTAGATTTTCAAAATGGGTTCTTGCGTGTACCACGAATGACTCACAATTTACAGAACCTACGCATTTTGACTTCCCCCGCGATAAAAATTCTAGACAACGATAACAACTTTTTGTATCCTTTAGGTTCAATAGTTGAAAAAATGGTATGTGAGACCAACCGATCGTCCCAATTTGTGGTGCGTAGTTTTTTTCAACTGATTATGGTCCAAAAATCAATCGTCTTCATTTTGTGTGCTTTCGCAATGCCTTTAGGCAATGCCTTTCAACCATATTTTTGGACATGTTGAATCATGCAAATCTTCCGCCCAGTCTTCCCAACTGTACCTACGGAATCTTAGAAACGGACTTACTTCGTACCGATTTTCGATAGAAATTAAACGTCTTAAACCATGCGTGAATTTCCAGCTATGAAATATAACTGGTACTGTTTCGAACCGANCTGCCTATAGAACCCCCTTAATGCGTGAGTTTCAAGTAGCGTCGACAACAAAGTGCTTTGTCGACACTTTGATGTAATTTGAGGCCAGATTTAAAGCCTTATCAATAACATCATGGCTTTGAATCACCTCAAGTCTAGACACCACTTGAAACTTAATTGGTATTATCTGACTTTTACTTGAATCTTAAATAATTTTCAAGAATATTTTTGACTCTCAATGTTTTATAACGCTCCTTCAATCATGTTGTTCGAAATATCCAAGACCTCCAGCAATTGATTGTCTCCTAGACTTTCTGGGAATACTTCGAGTTGATTGTAAGATAAATTAAGATTTTTCAGACGGATCATTTGACCAATGGCACTTGGTAAGTTAACAAGACGATTTTTGGATAAATTAATCGAAACAATTTCTTCTAAAACAGCCTCAGGAAATTGTGAAATTCGGTTAACGGAAATATCGAGAAATTCTAAGTTTTTGATCTCAGCAAGAACATCACAGTATTCGATTATATTTTGTGACACATTTAATTTTGTTAATCGTCCACAGTTTTTCAAACTTTTCGATAGTAAAAATATAATGTAACTAAATATCTCTCAAAAGTTTGGGACAGGTAACAAAGGCCCTTTGGCTTTCAACTCCATCGGGAAAAGAGTTGAAAAATCGTCGATAGCCATTTTGCTATGAAAAGTGCGTAGGCAGAAATTTGCAGTGAATGTAAAAAATAAAATTTTCGAAATATTTTTTTTCCATCTTTTTATGTCTGCATTAAACCAGTTAAAATACGAACAAAAATGTAACTACTTAATCACAGTATTGATCGAACCGGATAAAAATTCAAAAATTGAAAATTTTTCGACTTGTCCATTTTATAAAGACGCGATATCCATTTCCGAGGAAGATAGATATTTTCTAATTTGGTCTAGCCTTACCATTGCGTACTACTTAACCGTACATAATGTACTAGACCAAACTAGAAAATATCTATCTTCCTCGTGAAGGGATATTGCTCAAAAAGGGGTTAATTAGAAGGAGACCAAAAAAAAATTTGTTCTTTTTTAGAAACCAGAAAGAAAATTATCAAAACCCTGAAATTGGTATTGGATAGAGGTTGCGACGAACACCCTCTTTTTATTTCTTAAGGCCCTCGTCTCGCTTCTCTTCTTGGTAGTGTCCAGCACAATAAATAGTTTGGCCTGAAAAAATTTACTGGTACTCGGGCATATATAACTGCAATCGACCCATACGAAATAAAAAAGGCTTGGCTCGAGGTTTCGCCAGTGCTATCTGGTGTCTACAGCGCTCCTCGCAGCGGCATAATGGTGTTAAGCCATCGAATCGGCGCATGCTGCGCTTACCATCGCTGCTCTGGTATACGAGAACCATACAACAAGAGAACCTGCCTTCAAACTGCAGAAGAAATTCGCGCAACGCCAAAGAGTTTTTGCGCATAACTTTTGTTCTAGGCCCTTATAAAAAATTTGGCCTTGATTATTATTTAAAGAGAAGATTTCAAGGATAAAACGGACTTCCGCATTAAAAAAAGAATTCTAGTCTGTTCAAACACAAAAAGCCCTTGGTTCAAAAAGACTGGATATAAAAAAGCACGTTTTTCGACATAACTATTCGCCTTTAAATCCAAAACAAACTAAAAATTTACCTTTGATTATTATTAAAGATTATCTATTCTGCAATCCACTCTCGCTTCAAAAATTAATTGAAATCGGATGCTTCAGATTGAAACATCCTTGTGGCATTTGAAAAGTTTCGACTTTGGGCGCCCTCTTTTGGCTGAACCTACTTTCCAAAAATATCTTGCGAGAACTCGACAAAAATTTTTTCAGTGTCAGTTTAGTATTATATCAAATTTTCAGCCAAACTTTTCGCCCTGACACTACCCCCTTAAACATCAGGAAAAAAAGAAACTTATCAAGAAAAGACGTAAAATTCGGGTCAGTAGATTCGCTTTCGACAAAATCCTTTTTAGCACTTAAATATTAAGAAAAGGAATGAAAATTATCAAGAAAAGCCGTAAATTTCGAGTGAGAACAATTACCTTTTTCTATACTGATATAAGGAAATTATAGTGAAATAAACTCTGTTTTTTGTGTTTAATTTGCTCAAAAATCTTCTAAAAGGTTGTTGATTTCGGCTGCCTTATAATTGATCCCTGAACATGTCATTTAGAAAAAAACAGAAATTTTCAAAAAAATTTTCAATTTTTCGGCTGAAAACAACTTTTAAAATTTTGCCAAAAATTACCATGTAATGAAAACCCATTACCCTGTAATGGAAACCCATTACCCTGTAATGGAAACCCATATCCCTGTAATGAAAACCCATAACCATTTATGGAAACAATTTTTTTCGCGAAAGTGGGTTTCCATAAATGGTTAGTTGGTGTGATATCCCTTATTCACACGTTTGTTAATATCCCAGCCCTACTACTTAAAAACACACTACGTTTCTTAATCAGGGCCGGGATATTAACAAAGGTGTGAATAGCGGATATACCTTGTATTTTCATTGTTCTCTAAAAACAAAGCAATTCAGTCTAATTTTACTCATTCCTTACTGGAAGTTCAAAAACTTTATTTTGCGAAACATCTAAATTCTCTAATAAATGTAGTGAGCCAACAGATTCAGGAAGTCTTTCCAATTTGTTGTTCGACACGTTAAGATTTTTTAAACTAAAGCGCAGTCTACCCATATTTTCGGGCAATTCCCAGATTGCATTTCCAGATAAATTTAAGTCTGATAAATACGGTAAATTGACAAAAGTGTTAGGAAGTTGAGCAATTTGATTATTAGCAAGATTAAGTTCTAACAAATACATAAGTTTTTCGATACTTTTTGTTAGATTAATGAGAATGAATTTTGGGCGCATTTTTTGAAACTGACAAAAATTATGAGAGAAGTTCTCTCAGAGAACCTAAAATCAAGCAAAAAATGAGATTTTGGTCATTTTTAAAATTTGTCTGGTTTTTCAATGACGAAAAAACACGAAACTTGATAATTAACATAAATTATACAGCGTGAGTTTTCTCGATTTCCCCCCCCCCTTTTTACCAAGACGGTTAGACAGAGGTTTTAGATTTCAATAAACTTGGTGACTCATTATGTCACGTGATGTTTGTAAAAAAGGGGAAAATCGAAAAAACTCACGCTGTAATATACTTAAAATCACACCAAAAACTTAGTCGAAATATACAATTTTTATTGGTTCAAATTTTAACCAGTCAGATTTGGGTCAGAGCGTTTATTTACCAAAAAAGTTCAATTTAATGTATGCGTGTTATAAATTTTGAATTATTTTTGATACATAATTTGGAAAGTATAAAATGGATACCAATTTTATGTGGGGAAATTATTATTGTACACAACAATAAATTTGGAATTCGTCAATGCAGATCCGATTCTAACAAGATCGAATTTGCGTTTGTTCGTTTCGATCGGATCTGATCCATTTTTTGTGCAAGATCTGATCTAATTTGGTACCCCAAGTTTGTCAAAACTGAGCTTGCCGACTACCAAACTTGCCCATATCCTTTTTCAAACCAAAGTGAATCTTGAAAATAATGATGATCTCTATCGCGCGTGTTCGAATCCAACTAATGTTGTCTTATTGATTGTCTTGGGTATAATAATAGACAAAGGTGCTTGATATTGGGAGCGCCAATGTTGATGGTGCGTTATATCAGTCTATCAACCCCCGGCAAAAAAGGCGGCCTTTGGATTCGACAATAGTGGGATTCGAACACGCGCTATATAGATCACTCTCATTTTCACGATTCACTGTGGTTGGAAAAAAATCAGCCAGCTCGGTATAAGAAAGCTAAACGTCGAGCTTCCATGAGACCAGTTCTTTTTGAAAAATACAAGTTCAATGTCATGGTCCAATTTATTTTTTTGTACTGATTTGTGTTCAAAATCTCGTTCACAATTGAGACATATTTTTTTTTCAAGTTCAAATTTGATCAATTACTTATTTCTTGCGTTATAATTCGTTTCATAAATCTTTCCTTTCAGGTAGTTCTATTATTTTATTATCCTTGAGAAGGAGTCTTTCTACCTTTGGTTTTGTCTTTTTCGTTGAGACGACATTTGGTAACATTTCTATCAAATTATTTGCACAATTGACTGAACCCCGCAGCGTATAAATTGATTTCGGTAATTTTTTGATTAAATTATTTGAAACATCAAGTAACTCAAGCTGCAAGCCTTTTCGGGGTCTCAACAAATCAACTTATTTTGAACCATGTTTTGTGAGGTTATGAGAGCACACAGTTTTCGAAATTAACCAGCTTTGAATCAGCGGTAATAATTTAAATGAAAACTTTGACTGAGCAAGTTTTAACTTTTTTTTGAAAAAATATTCGGAAAAAGTATTCCAGAAAATAAAGACAACTTTTAATGAATGTGCAAACTAGGGATGTTTGATTTGGGCTGAAAAAGTTGAAAATTCAAACTTCTGAGAAATACATCTTGTTTCTTAGTCACCTATAATAGATATTTTCTAGAATTACAGTTAAATAATTAAGAGAGAAGGGACTTTGGTCTAGCGTGACCAAAAAGTAACGCCTGAGAGTTTAATTTCAAAAAATGGTTCATAAGTTATGAATCATAACATAGCGAAATTGTACCTCTCTGGCGTGACCAGTGGCGTCCAAAATGACCAAAATAGGAATAGATTAATTATAAAATCATACAGAAAAGCTACCTCGGATTTGTTATGCCCCTGTAGCGTCTATTTTCGCCACAACGTGTGACGCGTCATGTAAAACAAAAAAATTATGAAATTGAGTAGGTTTTTAATCGTTTTGGGGACTATTTAGATCAATTAAAAATTAAAGCTTTTTGAATATTTTGTTTTCGATGTGAAGGATTTTTATTGTTTTTTACGTTCAGCTCTACGAATCTCCATGTCAAAAAAGGAAAAAATCTTAAAATAGCGACTATCCATTAGATTTTCAAATGGGTTCTTGGTGTTACCACGTGACTCACAATTACAGAACCTACGCATTTTGACTTTCCGCGATAAAATTCTAGACAAGATAACAACTTTTTGTATCTTTAGGGTTAATAGTTGAAAAATGGTATTGAGACCAACCGATCGTCCCAATTTTTGGTGGTAGTTTTTTCAACTGATTATTGGTCAAAATCATCGTCTTCATTTTGTGTGCTTTCGCAATGCCTTTAGGAATTGCCTTCACCATATTTTTGGACATGTTGAATTCATGCAAATCTCGCAGTTTCCCAACTGTACTCGGAATCTTAGAACGGATTACTGTACCGATTTTTCGATAGAAGTTAAACGTCTTAAAAATGCGTGAATTTCAGTATGAAAATATATGGTACTGTTCGACCGACTCATGGTGGTTTAAAAAAGGCTGTGAAATTGGATTACTGGCGTCCTAGGGACAAAACTTTCATGAGCCGATTCGGTCAAAAACGAATTAGATGCTTTTCTCAGAGTAAGATTAGGCTATCCAAGTTTGGCATCAAGTTGAAACTAGTTCGTTTCAAAAAGTTGAGAAAGGTTTGAGTTTAGAAAGATAAAATTTGGTGCGAGTCTTCTAATTAGTTCATGCAAAGCTGCGTTTTTGGTCTTTTGTGTTTAAGGTATGATTTTCAAAAAAACGTAGAATTTTGCATTTTTGAGACAAAA
Source organism: Oikopleura vanhoeffeni (assembly GCA_004367855.1). Taxonomy (NCBI): domain Eukaryota; kingdom Metazoa; phylum Chordata; class Appendicularia; order Copelata; family Oikopleuridae; genus Oikopleura; species Oikopleura vanhoeffeni. The sequence continues at coordinate 44,439 of SCLH01001611.1, read as the reverse complement.
AAAGGGCAGGAGTCAGTGTGTAAAAATAAAGGCAAAAGCCAATTTTTGAAAAAAATATGGATTACAGACCCTCAGAGGACAGTTCTTGCATATTTGAAGAATGCGGAATCTGAGCATTGGATTGGTTCCAAATATGACCAATGAAATCGGCCTATTCTGGAATCCATGGTTTTGATTGGGTGATAGTATCCCGCGTGGTTTGTCTCATTTAAATATTCAGAATCTGTCCTGTGAGAGTCTGCTACCCATATATATATATGTCACTAGAAATACTTTTTGAGAATAGATTCGCCAATAAAGCGATTGTTACGAATTGTATCGTTGCAAACATAATTTTTATCTATAAACTTTAAGTTTGACTGTCATACTGTTATTGAGATATTTTTTTTTATAACAATTATCTTTATTGGCAGCGCTAAAGAGCCATTGATGATTCATTGTATAATAAAAATAAGTCAAATTGAATGCTAAAGTTATTCTGACAGATATTCTGTAATTACTCACTGAAGTACTTTCTGAGGTACATTTTTGCGATTCTTTAAAGTTCCTAAATGAAACTTGGCCAGCCTAAATCAAGATAAAAAATAAACGTGGACCACATTACGTGGATATATTTGAATTTAAAATTATTGTTTGGAAATATTTTTGATCAGACATCCAGTCCTTCGAAATTTCATTTCCTGTTAAATCCAGTTTTTGAAGCTTTGTTAATTTCCCAATTCCACCAGGGACTTTTTTTATCAAGTTATACGGCATTGATAACGTTTCAGTTTTTGGCGTCAGCTCTAAATTAAATTTTATGAAGATGCACACTTTTCTAACTGTCTTATTCCTAATTTTGTCATTCAGTGGGTCCCAGCTGCAAAAAAATAACCGAAAACTAAAATATAGTAACACTTCAATAAGTTAAAATTGATATATGTAAATTCGGGACGAAACAGTTGTTTATTATCATTCGGCATGTGTACAGGATTTTTCAGCATTGCCCATCTACTATTTCAATATTGGAAAAATGAAAAAGTTCAATTTGTTGAGAATTTCAGAGCAAGATAAAATTGTCAAAGCAATTTCAAATAAATCCGGGCTCTCATATTTCAAAATCGACTTACTCAACTGATTAAACAGTGATTTCGGATATTCTCCTTGAAATCGCAAATTGATAACTATATTATTTAATTTTTTCCGCCTAATATTTTGGGAGATATCCGCGTTAACAATGTCAAATCCATTTTATTGAGCAATTCTATATTTTTTTCTTCGACGAAAAAATTTGGAATTCGTGACAAATTAAATTATGTTATATTCGTTTCTGTTGTAGAACGCATTCGCTAATCTCCGTACAGAAACGTGCACCCGGTGTGTGATACCATTCGCCCCTTATTTTATTTGGAGCGGAATTACACCGGAGTGGAAACAACGTACTTTATGTATTTATTATCCTGATCTATTAATCTACACTCCCCTATTTTGGATTGTAATAACCAATGTGGATGATGTGGGTCTCAGATTTTTGAACGGTCACTTAGAACCGCAAGAGGCAACCAAGGGCGTTTCTTTTAACCTAAAATACTTGAAGTTCGGCAGTTTAAAACATATTCTAAGTAATATTGTATCTAAAAAATACAAAGTTTGAACTTTCAGCATTAATCTAGAAATTGCCACAAAATGATTTTGGGTAAAAAGTTGCAAAATTTTTTTTCCCATTTTGAGAACAAGGTGAAAATTATTTCATCTTTTTGCACATTCAACAGGACGCATGTTTTATAAATATTTCAGTATGAGTGCGCTATAGTTCTAACTTGTTATATCAAATTCCAGAGATTTCTGAAATTATCTCCTCCTTTAATTACACGGCTCGACTTCATCATTTTAAAAAGTGAAGATTTTTTCGTCAGAATTTACATTTTACGTCAAATTTCATCAAACAAACATTAGTTTTCGTCAAAACTTTTTTCTTCTACTTGTACTTACCAACTTTCTACACAACCAAATGTATCCACAGCAGCTTTGCTTCACAGAAATTAAATAAATGTTGACAAATTAAACAGCAAGTTTGGGGAAAAATTACAAAATTCGGCACGATAAATGTTACCCTGAAGGC
>SCLH01001611.1:3123-42328 GCA_004367855.1 Oikopleura vanhoeffeni | reverse complement strand
CATTCGGTTCTGTTTAAGAACGCATTTGGTAATTCGGTACGAAACGGTGCACCGCGGTGGTTGTATCACCATTCGGCCCCTTATTTTTATTTTTGAGCGGGATTACACCGGAGAGGGAAAAAACGTACTTTATGTATTTATTAGGTCCTGGGACGAAACGGACGACTTCCCAAATTTGGTAGAATTGTAAATCAACCAAAAAAATATGGATGAGCTTGGTCTCAGATTTTTGGAACGTCACTTAGAACCGCAAGAGCGCAACCAAGGGCGTTTCTTTTAACTTTATTTTAATTCGAAAACTTGAAGTTTCGGCAGTTTAAAACCATATTCAAAAGTAATTATTTTATCTAAAAAACACAAAGTTTGAACTTCAGCATGTTATCTAGAAATGCACAGAAAGTTTTTGGGGTAAAAAGTTGCAAAAATTTTTTTTCCCATTTTTGAGAACAAGGTGAAAATTATTTCATCTTTTTGCACATTCAGACAGGGACGCATTGGTTTTATAAGATATTTCTCAGTATGAGTGCGCTGAAAATAGTTTCTAAATCTTTGTTTGATGATCGAGAAATTCCAGAGATTCCTGAATAATTATCCCCTCCTTTAATTAACATCGGCTCGACTTCATCATTTTAAAAAAAGTGAAAGATTTTTTCGTCAGAATTTTACATTTCCACGTCAAAATTTCATCAAGACAAACATTAGTTTTTCGTCAAAAACTTTTTTCGTGAAAAACTTTTTTCGTCAAAAACTTTTTTCGTCAGACTTGTTACCAACTTTCTACACAACGCAAATGTATGCCACAGCAGCTTTGCTTCACAGAAAAATAAAATTTGACAAAAAACAGAAGTTTAGGGAAAAATTAAAAATTCTGGCGAAAAAATGTTACCCCTGAAAAAGCTGCATACCGGTCATATCTGAAATTGATTCAGAGGACAAACAAGATTTTATAAAACTCGTTTATCCTTGCAAAGGAAAGTGAAACGCTTATAGCGCACGGCATGCTTGGGTTAGCTTAGGGGTATGTACGCAAATAGATTTTCCTTAAAATATTTCTCCCCACTTATCGCAAAAAGAAAAATAAGAAATGAGCTTTGGTCGTTAGACTTTTTTTGATTACTGTTTGCGTCACTAGGTGGCGTTGAAGAAAATTCTAGGCATGTTATAACTGCCTTCCTAGGCTAACCTGCAAGCCAAATAATAATTATTTTCGGTTGTGCTAGAGATTTAGCGAATCTTTAGCGTAATGGCTCAAAGCAGAAAAAAGGTTTTGTTACCTGGTACAGTAGATACCTGAAAAACTTGAAAAAACATATTTTTTATTTTTTCAAACGCCTCTCCCTAGGCGGTGTTTGAACTTGAGACCAAAATAGTGTTGCCCCATCAATTTTACAGAACCTAAACCTAGTGTTTGGCCGAGCAAAAATTATTCCTATAAATAATTATTTCTAAGAATTATTTTATTTTGCAATAGTTGGAAAAAAAAATTTTTGACAAAAAAAATTTTCTCAAAGAAAAAAGTTCATTAATTTAATTTAAAGTGATGATTAAACTCAATTTTTCACTTAAATCTCTAGTCAACGAAATAATTAGTATTTGGGCTTGCGTGAGCCTGGAGAAGCAGTTAATAACATGCCCTAAGAATTTTCTCTTCAACGCCACCTAAGTGAGCAAACCAGTGATGCAAAAAGTCTAAGACCAACGCTCAATTCTGTCTTATTTTTGCCGAATAAGTGGGGAGAAAATTTTAGGAAAATCTATTTGCGTAACATACCCCCTTAAGAGAGTACTGGTCGCATTTTAAGGCCAAAAACAGGGTTTTCAGCGTCGCCTCAATGAAGTACTAGAACAGCACGAACATATGTATTTCAGTTTAGAGATCATTGAACATTAATCTTGCTTTCACAAAACAAATCGAAGGCCTCTGATTTGGCCGACAAATCAGGAACGACCTTTCAAAAGTGGCACTATTTTCACTTCAAAAGCCTACTCCTCCCTGAGTTTTGAAGATAGAGAATACTTTAGATAGCTTTATTGTATGACCACAGAGAACGTGGGCAGAACCACAAGTTCAGTTTTACTCAAAAGAATTTCATCCGGCGCTTAAATGAGCAAAAAACTGTTTTTTGAGGAGCCTTATTTTGAGTGCCTCGGGGAAAATACTACTCCTCCCTGGATTTTGACGGCAGAAACCTAAAACTGGTATTTATACGATCCTTGAGAATACGTGCAAAGCCCTAGTTCGACAATTTGCATTTTTGTATCTCGTCTTTTTTGGAAACCGCGATTCAAATTATCAGAAATTTCAAAATTTGAAAAAAAATCACACTGAATATGTTCAAATCGCGATGAAAATACTTTTTTTATGACAAATAGAAATAAAAAGACATCTGATACTTATTTTTGTCCATATTTTCAGAAAAAACATTTTAAAACTAATCTGGAAAATTTCATGTCCGAGTCTTTAAATGCAGACCAGTACTCCTTAAGGGGGTTCTATAGGCCAGCCAGACTTTTTTCGAGGCTCATAACTTTTATTGCTACATAATAATACCATAAAAAAACTCTGGATTGATAGTTCATAATCTCGTGAACAACTTTTGCCAAAAAACTTTTAAGATCCAGCTTACAACCAACCGGTTAATGAGGTTAACCGAGAGCAATAATTTTTTTCAAAAGCTGATATATTTTTTTCGTCCTATTTCAGAAAATATTCATACTCACACAAAAGTTGTGAAATAGCATAGCAGAAAAAATGCCTGCACGCGTTTTTCGATTTTCATCCTCAAAATGTCTCGATTATGCCGAAAAGGCCCATTTTTTGCTTTTTTGGCCACGGACAGCGATACATTTTTCACAATTTATTTACAAAACTATTTTTACATGTATAACCGATTATCCTGACAATTTGGACGAAAATGACTGCGCTCGAATTTTCGATTTCAGTTTGTAACTACCAGGTCCCAATATCAAGCATCCTTGTCTATAATCATACTCAAGCCAATCACTAAGAAAAAATTATTATGGTTTTCCGACACATACGAGGTGAGTGAACTTCTCTTATCTCTCGACGTTATCCAGTTGACAGACTTCAAAGTTTGTAAAGGTTATGTGTTATTTACTTTATTCTATCCTTGATCTCAATCAGTAAAAAAAAAAAATTGATACTACTTCCAGTTTTCCCATGATAAGCGCCCAAAGTAGCGCCTAAATATAGGCTTTGGGATGTGAAGCGAAGTTCTGCTTACTGGGCGTAAGGAGGTAATCAATCAGGTTTTGAACAATTTTTACGGATTAAAAATTGTCTATCTTTTTCGTATTGATATCTCAAATTGAACAAAAATGACGGTTTGGCTTCAAAACTATAGGTTAAAAACATTTAAAAATTTTTCAGATACATGAGAGAATCATAAATTCATGACATGTGAAGAGAATTCTGTATGTTTCTTTTTCATAAGTGTGTGTGCCGATTGATACTTATGAATCTAGAGGTTTTTGAAATGCTGCTGGGTACAAGGATTACTTGGCAAAAAAACTTTATTGACACCAGGAGCTAAAAATGAAATGTTCTGGGTTGACAGTGTCAATTTGACACATAAAATTCGCAGAGTTTAAAACATCTTTGTTTAAACAAATAACGTATTGGCATTAATTTATCAAACAAACATTGGTTAGCCTGGCCAATGCAATTTTTTTTGTTAAAAATAGACATGTTGAAAACTTTGAGAACATTTTTCATGTGTCAAGTAGACCATTTCAACTCAGAACATCTTACCTTTAACTCCTAGTATAAATAAGATTTTTAATATTTTGTAAACAAACATAAATTTCATAGGAAATTCACAATTTCAAAAAAAACGACTTTCGGAATTATTTAATCGCATGAATCAAAAAAGTGCCCAGTAACTCGACAATTATGTTATGTTGGTCAAGTCATACGTGTTCCAATCGGCACTCACAAAACCACATTGAAATCCTTCTAGATCCCAAAAAGTTATAACTTTCAGAAACAGATGGAAATATTTTATTTTTCTCTTCGGCATCAGTTTTAACCCTCCGAGGCATATAGCCTTTTGAAAGGCTAAAGTCACTTTAAATCAGCCAAAATGATAAAAAAAATGATAGCAGAAACTTCTCCTTTTGATAAAATATCAAAATTTAACAATTCAAATCTAAAATTTTTTTCTAAAATTTCTCCGGATACTTGGTTCAAATTTTATGACGAATTGATTGAAAGACGATTTTTCGCTTAACTTTTTCTTCCAAAAAAATACTTTTTGATCAAAATTTGAAATTATAATTTCAAACGAGCCAGTTTTTAGGAAAGTCTTTTGCGTACAATTTTCGAAGAAAATTAGCCTTCTAGACATATCTCGAACAAAAATATTTCTTTGGGAGTGAAATTTAAAAATATCTATTTCGATATTAGTATGGATAAACTGATATGTTTTGAAAAAATAAATAATTTGTGAAAATCATGCCAGAGTGATACACTGATACCATATTTGGCTTAATATTGTAATAATAATTAAATAATTTTATTCAATCGAGAAAACCAACAATTTTTTCCTTAGAAACGTGATTTTTTCATTAATATTTTGAACATATTTTTAAATATTTCTTGATTCCCAACAGATAAAGTCAATCAAACAAAAATATTAAGTAGAACAGAGCACTGTGCAGTTATGGAGATTAACATACATTTCCTTGGGCTTATCCTGAAGTGGTATCAGGTGGTTTAATTAATCGTGCTTTTCAAACGTTTTTTTCTAGAATTAAACTTAAAATTTCTAGAATATAATAAATTTTTTTTCGAAAGTTTAATTCTTCAACTTGATCATACTGTATGATTCATACAGGAAAATGAAAGGTTGATCTAATAAGGGTTTTCTGTAAACAACACTCAAAAAATAGCCTCCTGAAAGGCTATTATTAACTTTTTTTATATGGTTCGGAGGGTTAAACAAACTCTCAGTTTTTTCATGCTTAAAAACGCCTCATCTAAATCAGTTTCACGATTTTGTCTCAATCAAATTACTCTCATTTACGAATCCGGCAAGTTTTACAACAATCTCAAAACCAAGGTATACAGAATTGTGTAAAACTTTAACCCTCCGAGGCATAGAATCTTTTGAGAGGCTCAAGCCACTTTGAATCATCCAAAAATGCTGAAAAAAATGATTGCAGAAACTTCTTTTTCAAATACATTTTCAAATTCAATGAGGTGAATCTTATAATATCACCTAAAATTATTTCGGATTATAGGTTCACGTTTTATGACGAGTTGATTGAAAGACGATTTTCGACTTCAGGTCATACTTCCGAAAAAATGATTTTCGACTTGAAAAAAGAATAAAAAGTAGAAACAAGCTAGTTTTTTGGAATGTCTTTACAGTCCATTTTGCAAAAAAAATTACATTCCAGGAATTTCTGGGGCGAAAAGATTTTTTTATATGAAGAATTTCAAAATATCTTATTTCGATATTAGTATGAATAAAATGATATGTTTTTAAAAATAGTTTGTGAAAATCATGCCAGAGTGGTACTCTAATACCAGATTTGCCTTAATATTGTAATAATATTCAAATGATTTCATTAAATCGAAAAACCTAACAATTTTTTTCTTAAAAACTTGTTTTTTTCATGAATATCTTAAACTCATTTCAAACTATCTGTTAATAAATATTTCCTGGAGCCTACCATGAGGTTGCATCCAGTGGTTTAATAAACCTTGTTTTCCAAACATTTTTTTAGAATTAAACATAAAGTTTTTAGAATTGGTTAAATTTTTTTGAAAAAATTTTACTTTTTCAACTTGATGATTAAGCGGATTTTTTTCTTCGCTTCAATGATGATCACACTGGGTCAATCGCTCCAGTTTAAGTTCCAAAACCTAATATTAAGCATGACCATTATTAAAATCAACCTGTAGAAGTACAGCAAATATACCAAATTGAAGAATAAAATTAGCAGAAAAAATGGGTCGTCACGTGATGAAAGTATAGCGATTTTTCGTATTTTCAGTATCAAATTATTTAAATAGATATACCTTTTTTAATTGTTATGTACAAAAATGATTATTATTATTTGCTGTAAAACTTTACTGTTTGAACCGCTTACCGAATAGAAAACTTTGAGATGGGCTGATAGAAATCTGGTGGGTATGTCCAAAAATATAATGTATTACCCAGATTTCTAGTTTTAAGGCCCTGGCAAGTTATTATAGGCTTTGATGAATTCACTACACATAGTCACTCAATAATAATTGAGATTACCTCCGTATGTGAACTATTACCCATATTAATTGAGTAAGAGCATCGAAGCCTAGCTTTCTGGGAAACATTCAAAGTCATATTTAAATAAATGCAACTAAATCTAAAAAAAAACCGAATAAGATGTTTTTGGTTAAACGCTACTGATGGGTTGAATTAACATAATTTTTGAAAAAAAAGAAAAAAAATTATTATTTATAATTTTTTGGCTCTCAAACTTGAGAAAAAAAACACAAACTTGGAAAAGGGGGAATTCTCGTTTGTATGCTTGAAGATCAGATAAAAAATAGATGAAACCTCCTTTTTTAAATGTACTTACCGTCATTGTCGTATATTTCTGCTGGAATTTTCTTCCTCGATAAAGTATCAAATTTGACCGAAGCAGAATTTCCGACAATATGAATATAATTTCTAACATCTTCTGGAATCCCATTGATAGTCGATCCAGGGCCAACTGCCATTACACTTCAGGATTAAAATTTTTTCAAAAATGGATCACGGCTCAATCTCTATTATTTGATTCCTGCAGAAAAAAAGTGAGCTAGCCTGATAGAACGTAACAAAGAAAAATGATTTTGAGACGTGATTCTTTTCATAGAACATATTTTTTGTTATTATGCAACCAGAAATTAAGTATTCTCCGCAATATGAACGTTTTCGAGATTGTTATTAAAAATACTATTTTGAAAAACTGAATAGCTTAACGGGGGGGGGGGATTTGTGAGAAACAGATATATTATACGAAATTATTGTATTAATTTATTATAATATCAGTTATATAATATAAATGAATTGAGAACGGATATATGAAAGAAAAGATGATATGACCAAATTGTGACGTTTCATGACGTAGTAAACAGCAAAAACTGAGGAAAAGACTATCTCGCGGCATGCCGCATAGATAGCTATTTAGCTATTATTTGTCATTTTTCAGCGATTTTGAACTTTCAAAGGCCGAAAAAGAGAAAACTTGATGATAATCATCTATTTTCAATTTTATATTCGAATGAATATTTTCGGAATCAACGAAATAAAAAAAGATGGGAGAGTTTGTCAATTTTCTTGATTCTAATTGGTTTGAATTTCAATCAATCGGAATTCAGCTTTTATAAGTATAAGGGAGTGCTAAAGATTTTTAAGCCGTGATTGACCTCATGTCACACCTGTCATTTTTCGAAAGGAATTTTGATAGGAGGAAGCTTATTTTGGGGCTTCAAGTACCAGAAATTTTGTCAAATCTGATGTCTCAATTAATTGAGCACTCAAAAAATCCTTAATTTTCTCTATAGCGTTAAAAGTTTAACATCTTCGGTACTCAAAGCGCGCAGTATTTCCAACATTTAATTGCTTGCATAGTTTCAAGCAAAAGTTGCGTTGATTTCGATTCATAAGCCAAAAGGTTGAAAATTTTCAACACCTGTTAATAAGGGCGTCACAGGACGAGTCGACTCAGAAAAAATGTCGAAACTGAGAATTTTCAGTTGTTCCTTGTTAATTTGGAGCAAAAAACTTGCTTATGACTTTTTTGAAATTTTAACCCCTGGTGTCGTTAAATGACCGAAATAGATACCGGTCACTAGAAAACCGCTGTGAAATCGGAAGTGGTCGATAAAAAAAGTGACCCTTTTTTTCGATGTAAAAGGTCTTTATGTTGATTAAGGCAAATTTTCAGAAAAATTGAGACCAATCTATTTGGTCGTAAATTAAATTGCAATGTGACAATTTCGTATTTTTGCTCATTTTTCTAAGGATTGGCACTGTTCCAATTTAATTTGAAAAGTTTTAAATTGACATTTCTTCAAGAGTGTATGATCAATCACCAGTTTAAACATAATGATAAGTATCAGTTTAACAAGAGAAAAATTTTGGGCTAGAATACGTCTTTATACGTCCAATATTTAAAAATATTCAGATTCGACGAATCAGAAGCCCGGATTCGAAAATTTTTGAGAAAGTTGAATAATTTATATGGAAAATCTTCCTCTCGTTGATCTTTAACTTAATATCATCTAATAATGAACGATTGATAATATATGATATATTATATATCCTAAAAGATAGAAAATAAAAAGGAATGACTTCCTCGAATTTTTCAGATACCCTTTAGTCTCTATTTTGGCCTCGTCCTGTGACGCCCTATTGTTAATTCATAAAATTTATTCGGCAAAACTTTCGCCAAAAATTTCCGGTTCTAGAGCCGAAACAATGACTTATACATAGGGTCAGTACCGTATAAGTTATACTGTTTAAGTTATACAGTATAACTTATACTGTATAAGTTATACTGTATAAGTTATACACGAAATTTAAAGTTTTAATGTTCTGATTTACGATAGAGTCTCTATCATAGAGAGCTTAATTTTCTAAATTTTATTTTCCACACATTATTCTTAAAGTTTTTTTTTGGTTATACAACTTTTATTGACTCATTTTCGGTGATTTTAAAATTTTTAATTTCGGGAAAAATCTCGAACAATTTTCAAAAAAATTCTCAAAAACAGTCTAACGGTATTACCATTATGGTAATATAAAATTTCGAACTGAGAAGTTCTAAGTTAATGCTGACTGACGGTTTGATCGCCTTGTTTAAAAAAGCTAAAAATTATTATAACCTCCCGCAAAATAACCTCAAAATTGTCTTAGCTGTTTGCCTTTCACCTCTTCAAAACTTTTTAATCCTTTTCGAGAACTTCTCTGGCTTTAAATCCCTTTGTTGGTCGCGCAGGCATCTCTGGAATTTAAAACTGTCAACACAAACACCAAAATCAACGGTTTTCTATTGACCTTCTAGAAGTCTGATAAAAGTACAAATAATAATTTAAATGATAAAAAGAAATTACAAATCGATAATTTTTTTGCTCTTTTATTTGATCTGTCGTCCCGGTTACGAGTACAGGGCCATATTTATAGTAAATACATTTTATATCATTCATTTGTCGTTAGTTCAAATGGAGAGAATGATAATATTGGTTATCCCAGGGATGGCCATCCGAGCAGATTTTGCTGGTCGGATCGGATCGGAAATTTTGGGCCTCGAAATTTTTGCTCGGTTTTTTGCTCGGTTTTTTTGCTCGGTTTTTTGCTCGGTTTTTTTCGAGCAGATATTTAAGCTCGGTGGCCATCCCTGGGTTATCCAAACTATAAGTGAAAAAATGCCGGACGATTTGAAACAAGGAATTTCAAAAGAAAAAAATGGGTATCGATTTTATTGACCAATCTTGTAGAGAATTTTTTTCTGGTCATTTCAGGACTCAGAATTTTTTTGTTTTAAACATTTTTTCCAAAAAAAATGGATTTTAAGGTCAAATTTTCATAACTGACTTTAGCCAGCTCCTAAGTTGCAAGTTTAAGTTGCAGATTAAAAGCTAGTCTCTTTCTCAATGAAAAATATAATTAACGGGTTCCCAGCGTATTTTTTGAGCAATTATACTGACTAAAATAGAGCCAAGAAATCTTATGATGGCATTTGTTTTTTTAAAACATTCTAGAATTGTTAACATTTTGATATCATACGAGGTACAATCAACTCGGGGGCACCGCTACAAGCGTGGACATAATGTGCATCTCTGATAGGCTCTGCCATCAAAGTTATAGGAATGATGACTGGTATTTTTGCGAAACGTCGCACGGTGGTCACTTTCAGTCTAGAATCGTAATGGCCCTTTAACTTTGATCCAAATGGCTGAAATTTCGGCGGTGAGTTTTAAAATCCAAAATATCGATTTGAGGTCTAAATTTTTTTTTTTATTTCCGGCTTTGATTGGCCTATTTTTTCAACACTTTCCGTTAATGTATAATCTCGCTGTGACAATTCGAATGGTAGGTGAAAAATATAACTTATTACAGCGGGTCCGGCGGCATAGGTTGAAAGTCTTTTTTCGCTCAAACCTCCCTATTAGCCGGATTTCACCTAATTGCCGGATTCACCTAATTAGTACCGACGGGCTGGCGAGTCGCTCTGATGGTCAATAAAAACAAAAAAAAAAAAAAAAAAAAAAAAAAAAAAAAAAAAAAAAAAAAAAAAAAAAAAAAAAAAAAAAAAAAAAAAAAAAAAAAAAAAAAAAACAAAAAAAAAAAAAAAAAAAAAAAAAAAAAAAACATCAGGTCAATAATGTCTAATTTGTTAAAGGGTAGTCTCGAGTGAGAATTAAGGCTGATTTTTTGCTCCATTTTTAATTCATAATGGCAAAGTGACGGTTTTGAAAACCTCAGCAACTACCTTCTGATTTTGACTCACGAAGCAATTTGATTTAGCTTTTCAAAAATGCATTATTTATTTTTTCGGCCAAATATATTAAATAAATTTCGTACAGCCTGGTTTTTTTTTAATTGGCCATTTTTTTTCTCCGTCGGCTAACAGCGTTTGACTGCTGAGAAAAACACACATGGCCCAAAAACACACAGCTAAATTGGGCCTTTTTTTTCTCCGGAAGAAAAAATGGCCAATTTCGCTGTGGAATATTGAAAATCGTTTCTAATTTTGAATAAAATTTATTTTATTCAATATTATTTTATATACTATTAGAACTGAGAGAATGGAAGTGGAAAACTTTTTGAAAATTGTCGCGAGACAATTTTCAACCAAAAAAATAAACTTCTTTGAAGATGTTTTCAAACATCACACGGACTATATCTGTAGTTTTTTTGAAAGAAAGGAAATTTATATTTATTGATTCGTACCATGCGGAAATTTAAATATTCTGTATGGAAAAATATGTTTACTTCACTTGATTTGGAGAACGTTGCCGCTTTTGGGGCTGAATTATTCGACCAGCTGGGAAATTAAATTGTGTTCATGATACACCACTGACAACAAATGGTGTAGGACTGTGGTTGTCATTGCGACTTATAATCAGCAGAGAATATTTCCAGAAGATGTCTACAACTTTGATTTCAACGAAGAGTAATAGCTGTCGGTTGAAAAATTGCCTATGAAAATAATTGCTGGGAATTTATTTTGAACAAAATTGTGTGCAGATTTTATTAGGCTCCAACTGTATAGATAATTTTATAGTAAACGACAACCAATTAATTGAATGTTTTGTCATTCAATAAAAATTCTAAAATTGCCTATATTTTGGCTTTTCGAAAACGCCTATCTTTTTGCCTAGGAAGTTTTGGAATCAACCCCTTCTTTTGCCTTGACGTCTATCCGCCGGAAAGTTTTTTCGCTCAAAAACCTTTCACCTATTAGCCGGATTTCACCTATCCCGCCCTCACCTATCGCCGGACCCTTGCTGTAGTTTGGTGTTCTTCTTGTTTGAAAAAGAATTGGAAAATCTAAACAATTCTGGGTTGAGTCAGAAGTAAACATTCTTGAACAAGTTATATTTATTGCCACTGGGCCGATCTAGAATTGTTTACTTTCTAGCTCAAATTCTTAAAAAAACATACAATCAATTATATTTGAAATTCGCAAAATTAAAATTTTATGTAGTAATTCAGGTCGAATTTACAGACAAAAAATTTTGGTGATCTGTCGGAGACTCATGATTTTCCGGTTTAACCGGAACAACTGGTAATTTTTTTTAAGTTGAGCTCCAAACGGTCTCTCTTCAAGCGAATAGTCACACCGCACTACGATATTTCTGAATTTTCAGTAGATAACTTTGTATTTTACGGTGCGCTGCAGATCCTGATTATTTCACCGGTATTTGAACCGGAAATTATCGGTTTCTTCTAAACTGCGTCTAACGTTTTTCATGAAACTTACAGGGAAGGGTCCAAAAAATCAAGCTATCTTCGAAAAAAATGTCAAAATAAAATCTGACACCGTTGTGGGGTATATTACATGGTAGTGCTATTCTTTGATTGTTTGAGTAAAATTCAGCCAAATGGGCACTGTACCAGTTTTGCCCTCAGGGAATTTGAATTTAAGCAAAATAAAATCTGGGGACACTGTTTGAGGGTTATTTACATTTGATTCTGCTGTTCTTTGATTGTGAGTGAAATTCGGCCAAAACATGGGCATCAGTAAGTTTGACCTCAGGATTAAATAACTTATCAAAACAAAATTTATGACACCGATAGGGGTCTTTAGTGTCCATTCATTAATATCACTAATACTTAATGGGTGGATGTGTTCTGAAATTTCTAGAGGTTCATTAATTGTGTGAAAATGGAAAAAAATTTGGTCGTCACGTGATCAAAATTATTTCTCATATCATGGTTTTTTACAAACAAACCAAATTTGTCTCGAATGCCGTTGGCCTTTATGTTTTTTTTGTAATTTTGTTGGACACCAAATTGACAAGAAAATTCTTATTTAGAAAAAAAGGTCAAAAATTAATGTTTTTAACAAGAGGAAGACGCTTCTTAACTTATTTTTCCTAAATTATGACAAATGATTTCAGCCAATTAAAAAGCCTGCGAAATAAAAAATTAGACTCAATCGTTCAATTTTTGATTTAAACTCACAGCCGAATTATCAGCCAATTTGATCAAAGTTATACAAACAGGCCTGTACGAATTCTTGCGACAGTCCTGCGTCGCTGCGCTCCGCAGTTGATTGTATATAAAAAATTCTCTCCAAGATGGGCATATAAATCGGTGGCCATTTTTACTTTCAAATTTTCTATTTTCACCGTCATATGTTTGCTTTACATCGCATCACATTGGGTCGCACGTAAAATGTATCTTCGTGAAATGTTTACTTTGTAAATGTCCACTTTTTTCTCTAAAACTTTGAAATGTCGTATTTTCAAATTCATATCATACTGAGAATGAGTTCACTCATTTCAATATAGTACTTCTCGATTGCTCATAAAACATCCGGATTAGTTCGATTTTCAAACCAAAATGTTCAAAAAAATACATAAGTAGACATTTTACAAAGAATACATTCACAAAGTAAGAATTTTACGTACGACTCCATCAAATTTCGGTATATGTTAAAATCGAGTGCTTAACATTTCGAATTTTTTGAAAGAAAGATATCAAACAATTATTTTCTCGCGGGGTTTTTAAGGCAACTATACCTTTTTGTAACAGCTGATAATTTCACCTTAGACATGAGAAGATTTACATTCTCGTTACAGCGGGGTGCGGCGTTAGTTATACGCGTATAGTTGGAACCCGAGATAAAACCTACGTAAGCCTCCGCCAAAAACCTTACGCTTTTGAAAAATAATTTATATTTCGTTCCTGGCTTCGTGCGGCGTAGTTATAGGAAAAAGATAGGGCTTTTTTTCAACGTTCCTGGCAAAAGATAGGCGTTTTTTCACCAGATTTTTCAGACAAGATTCTCCAGTCTGGGCGACATGAAAATACTTTTTTTTTAAAACATGTTCAGATTGACCAATGAAGTGTCGGTATTCACAAGTTTAAAACATGTTTTCACAGTCAATACATATCATGTGTACACTTAGAAGTTATGTTAACGAAAAATAATTTTAAAATCACCCAAAATTCTTACTCTGACCGCATGGGGGTATATATTTGCGGCCAAATGTAAAGCATATGCGAAGCATATGCTGCACCAAGTTTTATGGTTATTTTCTATCAGGGAAGTCGAAATTGACAGTTAAAATGTCCCAAGTGACCACAAGAGCCGCTAGAGAGCAAATTAAAGCATTTGCTGGATCTTTTTGTCGTTGGCCTATGAGTAAATTGGTTTCAGGAAAGTCGAAAATGACTTAAAATGTTCCAAAATTACACAGGAGCCGCTAGAGAGAAATGAGGACAATATGCAACCTGATTTTTTTTAGAGTAAATTGATATCTGTTTGAGCGAATTGAGTTCTCAAACTCATCCAAAGTACGACATTTGTTATCTGAGGCGAAAATCCTCAAAAATAACTTATTCATTAAATTTCATTTCTCTATTGAATCTTCAAAGTCGTAGAAATAAGCTCTGTGACGATGCTTTATTAATAAAGTAATAAAATGGAAAAAAATATAACAAAATAATCTTAACAAATTAAATTTATAAAATTAATTTAAAAACTCGTGCCCAGTATACCACGGATAAAACCGTGCAAAACTTGTTTGTCAGGAAAAAAATAGGGTTGGGGTGAGAAGATTAGGGGTCCGTAGGAACCCTAGTCTTCTTGCACCAACCCTAGTTTTTTTTGACAAAAGTTTTCCCATTGCCCGAGTGTACACTATAATTATGTGTACACGTAATTAATCCTATCTGAAAGTATATAGAATTAGAGTTTGGTAACTTCGGTGTCCAGTGTACACGGTTATAAACGACGCAAAGCTGTTTCTTGGCGAAAGGCTAGGTTAGGGTTAAAATGGTTGTGTTCGCAGGAAACACACTAATTTTTTTACACAGATAACCATAGACTTTTCCGAGAAAAGTTTTGCCATGCCACGAGTGTACACTATACTGTTTATATTGCTATTAAACCAGCAAAATTTATACCGTTAACATATTATTTAGCTTAGGTATTTTTTTTAATGCAACTCACTTTTCTCAGCATGATTACTGGATTTATAAGAGATTAAATTAATGCTTTTTGTATCATGTACCCAAGTAAAGTTTAGCCATGGCCTTAGTGTACACAATTATCTTTTAAACACAAATATATAACATGTAACCGCCCGCATGGCCCGCCGGGAGGCATGCTTTCTCAATCTGATTGAGAGAGAAGCCTTAGTAAAATCTTATAATGATTTTAATAGAATTATTTTAATTTATGAATTGCATTTGACGTTTCCAATGGGAAATATTTTCTTCCATCAATCCCACTTTTCCACTCAAAATGTTTTGACAGTGCCCTAAATGTACACAATAATACATATACAACAGCCCCGACCAGGCCCCGCCGGGAGGCAATACTATTAATATTTTGTCGAATAAAAAAAATTTGGAATCGATATAAATTATGAAAAAAAATTTTTGGATTGTTGAAAAATAACCCGTTGCTCAGCCCGGGTAGAATCTTTCATTATCGCCAGCCACTATGTATCACGAATCAATTTTCAAACACAAATTGTAACTCAATTATTTGAACTACTAACTCTTTGAATTACTAATTCACGACCAGATTGTATTCTAAAAATCAATTTCAAACATCATTTAAAAGTTTGGGCATGCCCTAAGTGTACACAATGATACAGAATACAGCCCCCGGCAGGGCTCGCCGGGAAGCAATGCTATCTTAAGTAAAATTGAAGAGAGAAGCCTAATAAAAAAATCTAAATTCAATGATTTTAAATAGAATTATTTAAATTTATGAAATTGCATTAGATGGTTTACCATGAGAATCATATTTTATTTCATCAATCCTTGTTTTTTTAACATCAAAAAATGTAGTCATGCCCAAGTGTACACAATAATACATACAACACCCCCCGGCAGGGCCCGCCGGGAGGCATTGCTTCAGAAATCCGGTAATTTCAGAAGTCTATTACCAGTAAAACANTTGACTTGGAAAAACAAAAAAAAATTCATGTCAAACATTTAGTTTGGTACATGATACAAAAAACCGTTTGTCGATATCTTTTATTATCTCGGAGTTATCATGCTGACAAATGGAAGGTTTGATTTAAAAAAAGATACATTAAATATTTTTTGTTTGAAAAACCTTGCGTACAGAAAGATATATTTTAAATCACTTAATAAATTTTTTCTAGAAAAATTTGATATCGATGTAAATTCGAGCGAAATTTAGAACGAAAAAGTAAATTCGATAGTTTTTTTGATGATAGAAAATCGCCAAAAAGAAAACTTTTCTTGAAAAAGGCCAATTTCATAATAAGTTATTCTGAACTTTGTGTATTCATTTGAAAAACTATTGTTAAAACATATTGTTTAAACATGCAAAATTTGATTGCAAACAAGAACATCTACCTTTTTTTCAAAAAAAAATTCTTCTTAATTTCCACTTTTTGCTCTCTAGCGGCTGGAGTCAGCATTTTTCCAATTTTTATTGTCATTTTCGGTTTCTCTGGAATCATTTTACATCCTGCCTTTCAATTTTAGGGCCCGAATATAGCCAGCCTTCTGCTCTCTAGCGGCTCTAGTGGGCATTTTTTTAAGGTCATTTTCGGCGTTTCCGATACCGATTTACCCCGTAGCCTCACTTTTTTTTAGCCTGCACATGGCCCGCGTTTTCGCTCTCTAGCGACTTTCGTGGACCATTTAGAGCTTAACCTATTTCGAATTCGAATTCCTGGGGTCGATTTACTTCCATAGGCGTATTTTTTTGAGCCTGCATATGGCCCGCGTTTTTGCTCTCTAGCAGCTTTCGTGGACCATTTAGAGCTTAACCTATTTCGAATTCGGATTCCTGAGGTCGATTTACCCCCCATGGCGGGCCATATTTTTTTGGCCCGCGCTGGCCTGCGTTTTGTACCCTTACCCCTGAATAGGGTGCGCAGTGGGTAAAATTTTAAGTTGCAAATAAATAAAAAAAAGTACTAAGAAAATAAACGTTACGATTCGGCATTTTGGACCAGTAAAAACACCAAAAAGAAGTTCTGGTCGCATTTTAAGGCCGAACCAGAGGTTTCGAGGTCGATTCAATGGAATACTTAAAATAACATGATCGAACAACGAAATAATCAAATTTAAAAAAAAATTTATAGAAAAAAGATATCGAAGACCTCTGATAAGCCGACCAAGTAGATATTTTCACTTCAAACCTCTACTTCTTTTTGAGTTTTGAAGAACGTGCGAAAAACCATGGGGGTCCGTTCCACCGAAAATACTCAACGCTAGAATGAGAAAAAAAGTTTGCTTTTATTTTAAGGCTCTCAAGTAAGATTTATGCTTTCTGAATTTATACGAAAAATTTGCTAAAAATGAAACACGAAAAGTACGCGCAAAACTATGCGGTTCATAAAATTAATTTCTGGCCTTTGTTTTTCGGGAACAGCGATTAGAATTCTGGAAATTTTGAACAATGAGAATAAATCGACGGCTAATCATTAACGGGGTCGGTGCATTTTGACAGATTTGCATTTTTTCAATTTTTTTTCTCTTGATGGGAAACTTTTTGCCACTTTGAAATTTTTGGATAAAACTTATTCGAACGAAAGTTGCCACTTTTGAGCTTACTTCGTATAATATGTTTTTTTTCAGATCGATTATTTTTACTTTATAAATTGTCTTTAAAAAAAACACTCAAAAAACGCGCGTTTACTATCCAAGGTGTCTAAATTTCAAAATATTTCCAAATAGTTTCGACCAAAAATTCCTAAAAAAAGGTCATATAATTTTTCAAATAGCATATAAAAAATATGTGCTTACCTACACGAAAAGTTTAGGTAGCCATTTTGAAGAGTGTTTTTCGTTGATTTGAAAAAAATAATGAAAAAAAAATTGAACAAAAAATAAGGCATTTTTTATAATGTTCGGAACTGTTTTCAAAAATTTCTCATAGTTTGTCGAATTCAAAAAGTTTAATTTGAATTCAAAATTTTCTAAATAAGCAAAAACTCGAAAATTCTGTTGTTACAAAAGTTGCATTGATTATGAAACATTACTTTGATGGTATATTGAGAAGAATATTATAATAGAATATATAAATCCAGTAAAAAGTTTTTCATCAAGAGCCCATATCCGTATCTGTCAAAATGCACCGACCCCCTTAAGTTTACTTTGTGAGTTCAGCAGTTGAAATACAATTAAAGANCATCTGTCTTTTCAAACTCATTGTTCAAAATAATGAATCGACGCCTATTGACTCAAATATGTCATATCTGGTAGTTTCATATCTTTCTTGTTACTACATTCAGCGTGAAACCGACTACAAAATTAATTTAATTATTATTTATTAGTATTTACAATGGTTTGATGTCTAATTCTCCAAAAGAGGCCGGAATCGAAGTCGCAAACTTCCCGTGGAAAAACGCGGTTCCATCATTTATTCCAGCAAGGCAAATCAGCCAATACTTGCTCGATTTTGCTGAGCATTTTCAAGTCGAAAAACACATCAAAACACACTCGGAGGTACAATCTGTTATGTTTAAAGATACCGAAGACAAATTTTATGTAAAAGTGCACAATGTCGAAACAGACGAAATTCACGAGGAAACCTACGACTATATTTGTGTAGGTTCTGGACATTTTGCATATCCACACGATCCTGTTTTTGAAGGCGAAAAGACTTTTACTGGACAAATTTTACATTCCCATGATTTCACCGATGGCGCTGATTTCAAAGGAAAGCGAGTATTGAATATTGGTGGGTCGTATTCAGGAAATGTGTTTCGAAAAAAATATACCATATCTAAAATTATACTTGCCCGTTACGTTCAACTTTGACGTCAGAGACAAGTCTATGACCTCTTTTGATTGGTCAATAGTATTGACTCAATACACAAGAGTCAATGTGTGTTGTCCAATGAAATTACGCGATGCGTCAGGTCTCTGCCGTCAAAGTTAAACGTAACGGGCAAGTTTAATTTTAGATATGACTCATATAATATGAGTCAAATTGTTCGTCATAGGAAAAACGGGCTCTTCAATTATAATATTGATTTTTTAATCTTATTGTCATGAACTTTATTTTTTTTTACATTTGTGTTAGGTCGATGTAAAATACTGGAAAGAATATTTTATATACTTCTTTTATTGCAATTGAGTCGAAAACTATCACGTGACCGTATAAATAAGAAATAAAATATGCGGCATATTTTATTTTTTTATCTATACGGTCACGGCCCGTGACTCACGGGATATAATATGCTTCATAATCGCAAAACTATAAAGGTGGATCTTATTCTAACAAGCTCGGTATGTTATTGCATTCTAACGCCTATTTTTGGTTAATTTTCATCAAAAAACCTACATAAAGCCGAAGATATTGCCCTGATTTGCTGGAAGAATGGTGCTGTGAAATCCCATGTTTCTACTAGATCACTTGGTGGATTCGGGTATGTAGACTGGCCAAATACTGTTGAGGAACGTCCAAATTTGAAAAATATTTCTGGGAGTACTGTCACTTTTGTCGATGGAACTTCAGATGACTTTGATGTTATTATTAAATCCACAGGAAATAAATTAAATACAATTACAAAAACAGTTATGGTGACAATTCAACAAAAAAATAGGCGTGATTCTAACAAAACCGTAATGAAACCCGGTTTTAAAAGTGATCTCGTTCAAAGGACAATATTTTTTTTTAATTAAAATAAAGTTCCGAATCGGAACTTCCGATCGATCCACAAAAAAACGACAAATCAGATTGGATTGTTTGGCTCGAAAAAAACTCGGATCGGATAAATAGATCTTCCGACAGAAAATCGTAATTTTGTACAGGGTTTCAGGTAGCAATATTACATTTGAACCAGTAACTTTTTCATGACCGACCTATAACCGACTTTTTAATAGAAATAATAAGCTATACTGTATAGCCTATACAAGCTTTTACTGTTGAATTATATGAAATTCGGCATAGATACATAAAAGTTTAATGAACAATAGCATATTTTATTTATTTGGTTTTTGAGACTCAAATTGAGTCACTCAATCTTATATTATTTTCGACGAAAAAGTCATTTATTTTCACGTTTCGGCTAAACAACCATAATCTGTGTGGTGAACAGAAAAAAAAAGAGTAATTTGCCAAAATCTGTTATTTTGCTAATTAGTTTTCGCAAAATATCTAGCTTTCGTTTTACCTTTTTTCTGTTCATCACTCCGATTTGGCTGTTTAGCCGAAACGTCAAAACAAATGATCTTTTGGTCGAAAATATTACAGGGTGTAAGGTTTTTCCCTTCTTTTTTCCAAATTGCATAAATTTGAATTCCACCGTTTTGATTGGTTTAATCTGAGAAAGACGTAGGTTTTTGCCAAACTAAAATTCGTTTTCAATCAGCGGATAGCAATTATGCAATTTGGAAAAAAGAAGGGAAAAATCTTACACCCTTTATATTGACAGATTTATTCCTTTTAAATTATTCTTTGACTTTTGTTATTAAGACGACGTAATTCATGTTTTGAAGCGACTCTCCCAAAAAAGAAGATTTTTGTGACAGGCATCATCTACGATATAACAAATTGGTATAAAATAATAAAATATTTGGTTTTATTATTCTCGAGTTACTATTTCATAGTATAACCTACTAATCGTAAGAATTTATTAACAGGCTTCATCCATAAATTTCCTTTTTTACCCGATGAACTACAAATCAACTGTGTTGGAAATTCCTTTGTACCGAATGGCCTTTATGAACAATGCGTGTCAATTCAGAACCCAAAATTATTTTTCTTAGGAATGCAAAATCTGACCTATACAAATCCAATGTATCAACTTCAAGGTTAAATTAAAAAAAAATTGTGTTTGGAGAATCACGGAGAAAACGTTAAAAATTTTCTTGAACAAATTTTTTTTTGGCAGAAATTATTAAAAAATACAAGCCAAATTTAAAAACAACCGCGGTCTTGAAAGAGGCACATTTCCTGGTTATATTTTATTTGTACCAGATAAATTAATCATTCTAAAAAATAATTTGAATTTTTGTCATAACTTACGACTCGTAAGAGCTCACATCTCCGAGAATAGTTTTCCTCTCAAATTTTGACTCTTAAAATTTTTTTGAAAACATTAGTAGCTAGATTTTTGCGTATAACAGATTATTTTTAGCATATTTTATCCGCGATATAATTCGAGGTAAAATTGCCGTTCCGGACAAAGCTGGTCGCAAGGCTGGATTTGATGCCGAAAAAGTCGAAGAAAATAAATTCACCTCAGTTTTCAGTGCAATCTCCTTTCAAACAAATTACCTGAACAAGCTCTCGAAAATCACAAAAGAAGGTAATGTTTTATTTAGAATTGGTATTTTAAGGAATGAAATTGAGATGACTAATTTTCGATTGTCGGCGAACTTATAACTTATCGATGGATATCTGATAAATTATCAGTTTTATAAATTAGAAAATTTAAAAGATTACTTCGAAAAGATATTTCTGAAATCGAATAATTTTTGGAACAAAAAATATTTTTCTAATATTTAACGGAGTAGTGTCCACAAAGAAAGTAAGGCTTAAAATTTGATATAATACTAAACTGGCCCTGAAACAAATTTTGATCGTCGTCTCGCAGTCATTTAGAATAGGTTCCGCCACAAGAGGGTGTCAAAGTTGAAATTTGAAATGCACAAGGATTTTTAATCTCACATCCGATTTCATTAATTTTTAAACGAGCGTAACTACAAAATAATAATCTTTAATTTTTTCGGGCCAATTTTTTTTTTCGATTTTAAACGAAAGTTCTGACCAAAACCGTGTTTTTTTATTCTGTTTTTTGAACAAGGATTTTTTGTTTCACATAGCATTTTTTTTAAACAAAGTCTTTTCTGCTCGACGTCGTGGAATTTTTTAAATTTTAAATTATTTTGGACAAATAATTTCCAAAATATATATATAAACTTCACTGATAAATGATTATATTCTAGCTGGAAACGATACGGAACACATTTGGGTTGACTGGATTCACGAAAAACAGAAGTCAATTTTGAACTTTCGAAAGAAAAATTATAAATCTGTGCATTCAGGATTAATATATTATTATTGCTAGTAGGGTGGCCGAAGATTTTGTCAAATAACACTAAATCATTCTTTTTTTGTAGGGTTGTTCGAGATATAATAATTTATTAATAAGTCATTTTAAAAAATGTATTTATTAGACGTTTCGGTTATTCCATAATCATAAAGTAAAAGAGTTTTGAACAAATTATCGAGAGAATTATTTTTGTTTCGAGCAGATTGTGTTAATAAGCGAAAATTAAACGCATTTTTCAGCATGAGAATCGGGCCTCAGGTGCGCACAATTAACATTTTTGAAAATGACTTATTAATAAATCATTCTTAACCATAGCGATTTTGTTGACATTTAGAGAAAATACTAAATAAGCTCTGGACCAAAACCTCTGGTTTTAAATTTACTGTTACTGCAATTAGTTTTATCAAACAAGTTTTCACAAAAAACATTAAAAACGCAAAATTTAAATAAACTAAACAATGAGTGATGCAGCATCAATGATAGCCTATCATTGATAAGTGTTTCATAATTTGGTAATTGTTAATAAAATTCAACTGTCGCAGAAGTATTGAAACCCAACTCAGACACAAAAACAACTTTTGTGGTGTGACTTTGAACGCTGGTCATGAAAAACTAGGTAAGCTACTGCGAAACATTGCTGTACATTAATTGTAATCAAAATGGTCAAACAGGGCTTTAGAATTGCAGCAAACTTACTTCGTAGACGTTCGCTTGCATAAAGTGAGGGGACTCTTTACTACCAAAAATCCAAAATTCTTGAAGAATAAAAACCAACTATATATTCCTTTATCATACTTTGGTTAATAAATGCTGTTGGGAAAAATTTCTACTGACCACTCGGGGCCCACCGCTGATAGCGTTGGTTGAATACGCGTCTCTGATTGGCTGTGATTTTGCTCTCCTTACAAAATAATAGGAGACGGTAAGTAATAGCTTGCGCAGCGGATCGCCGCGCACCGAGTTGATCGTAGTATAATTAATACTAGAAAAATATTCCAACATCGTTTCTTAACCAAAGTGTGAGAAAGTGATATTAAAAAATGTATTTATTTGACGTTTCGGTCATTTAATAATCATAAAGTGATAGAAGTTTAAATTATTAGGAATTTTTTTTGTGTCGCTGAATTAGCGAAAATATTTCACAAATTTTTTCAGAGTGAGAATTGTGCCTCAAGTGCGCACAACTGATGTCCGATTCGCGATAAATTTTTATGTAATTGCAGTATTTAGTGATGTACGGAGAAAGCAAGTGCACATGAAATTCATGATTTTATGTTTCTTTTGTTAGTTTAAAGTTGGTTTTTCAAGACAGACTAACATACCCAAGAAATTTTTTCTAGTGTTTTTGTGGGTTGCATTTTTTTCTACTATCGTAAAATGACTTCAATAAAATCGAGAAATTGTTTAAAATGTTTTTTAAATATATATTATTAGAATCTCATATTCGTTTATTTATTCAATATTCAAAAGGGAAAAAATGGAACTTTTGTTGCATCGGCAATAAATTTTGCTGTTTTTTCGTCTTGCTGTAATTTTTCGACAACTTTTACCAGAGTGGGTGCAGTTGCTAATGCTGCTGCGCCGTTGAGGGCTGGATCGTGCATTTGCATATAAAAACTGGCCAAATTCACGTCGGCGACTGAGACTTTGTTTGGGATAACCTGATCAACAACGTTGAAATGCTTGAGCACCTTTTCAATATTTGGTAATTGTTCGAAGGAGTTAGCTCTCATAGAATCGTAGAAAGCTTTGGTTGCATTTGCTTCTTCTGTAATAAATCGTTTTTATTTGTTTTTTTAATCGAATCGATTAATTCGAAATTATAAAGATTGAGTCAATTATTTAAATTCTAATCATTGTAATTTGAAGTATTCGGTTAAGGGGTATTGACAATACCGTATTGTGACTCACAATTTGTGAGACTACTCGTGTCCGAAGAAAGTTACGCATAAAATCTGATTTAGTAGTAAACCAGACCCAAAAATCAATTGGTGATAGTCTCGTTGCTTTTCTATGCTCGGTTCTTGCACCAGAGAGCGTCAAAGTAAAAAACGGAAGAACCATTTCTTCCTTAATTAAATATCCGTTATTTTAAAATTTTATTAATTAAATGCAACCTAAAACGCATCAAAATCTCTCACCCCGGAATGATGCTTAAAATGGCTAAAAAGCAATTTATATTATCGGTACATTTAGTGATATTATGCATCATTGCTGGGGTTAAAGATTTTTGAGCGTTTTGGGTTGAATTAAAAAATCTTTAACGTTATAGACAGTTATTTTTTGTTAAATTAATAAAAAAATTAATAATTAAGGTACTTTATCGTAATTCTAGTCGGCTGGCCTGAAATAATTCAATTTCAAAAATTAATTCAGGACATTTTCCAATGCGTCAATTGGTGAACAATCAGATAAAAATTTTGTAATATTTCATTTTTTACAACGTACCAGCAGCAGCTTTGGCACCAAAAGCAGGTTTCACGATAGCATTAAAAACTTCGGCACATGTTTCGATGACCATATGATTTCTGAGCTCTTCTTTGTCAGTCAGTTTTGGGAAATTTGCCAATTTTGCACAGTAGTTATTGATAGCTTGAGTCTGAGCATAAATGACGCCATCAAATTTGAGTACTGGCAATTGTCCGAGAGGGAGACCTAACAAATATTTTATTATTGTATGGTCCAGGTAGTATAAGGAATAGGTTTTGTGTGGGTTTTCTATTCCCTTTACGCGTAGGTATAAGCAAAATATAAGGAAAATTGGGGATGAGGATAAAAAATCCAGTATGGGATGCATGATGCATCTCTTTAGAATTATGATCAAACCTGAAAATATCTTCACAGCATTTTTCAAATGATGATTTTTTAAACTTACTTGGTTTCATTGCACCAAATTCATTCATTTGAACTAAAGTATCTTTGTAACTGACATTGCCCATGTTCAAAATCATTTTGGCTACAACCCCGCGGGCATGGATTGGGAAATAAACGAATTCTAGATCAGACATTCTGAATAATTATAATTTTTAAAATTAGAAAATGATGAGAGGACAGCAAAAATCTCAAGATTCGAAGGTAAATTTTTGAAAAAATCGAAAATTTTAACGACAAATTTTCTTAACACAAAAAGTTATAATAATTTGGTTTAAGGGTATCCCGGTTCCTACATTTTCTGCAGTTATTATGTCATAAAAAGCACCAAATCAATCGTTTATGTTTTGAAAGCACAAAACAACCCAAATAAAAACAAACAAAATTCGAAATTTTTGAATTTTTCCATTTTTTCTGAGTATTTATTTCAAAAAAAAGTGGAAAAATAACGTTGGTTTCAATTTGACGCCTAAAACGTCAAAATTTCGGCTTGACGTAAGCCAACTTTCTCATCAGTGTATCTCTAGATTTCTTTTGAGCCTACTTTCGAAAAAATCGAAGCGCATTTTTTTCGGAAATTTTTCCACGTGACTTTCAAAAATTCATACTTTCTGTTTGGGGTCGAAATTTAACAAAAACGCTCCTATAAAGATTCTGTTTGTTAAGAGCTAGCTTTTGAAAAAAATTGAGTAAATTTTGAAATTTAACCTAGAGGAGCAATAGATTTTCCGATGAAAAAAGTCCAAAAACACCGGTATTTGGACCGGATTTTTTTACATATTCTAAAATAAATATTGCATTATCAACAAACGAGCTGCTATGAAGTTTTTTATACTAATTATAACAGATAATGTTAAATTTGGGTTTATTTCAAATAAAACCTGCGAGGAGATAGATTTTTCGTTTTGGCTTAGGTGGCTCTTGTGCCGCTTATGTGTGAAGGAGTGTGGGTCATACAAAAAAGTTTTGGCATATTTTTTTCGCAAGTTGAAGGTTAGTTTCACAAAGTGGCTAATCTTAATAATATCCTTGAAGGCCTGTTTGGTTGATATTTTATCGAGAATATGTCAAATAAGGGACCGGGATACCCTTAAGGGGGTCGGTGCATTTTGACAGATTTGCACTTTTTCATTTTTTTGCTCTTGATGGGAAACTTTTTGCCACTTCAACATTTTTGGATAAAAACATTGTCGGAGGTAAGTTGCCACTCCAGTGTACACAATAAATATAACAACCCCCGCAGGGCCGCGGGAGGCATTGACTTCAGAAATCGGTATGTTTCAGACAGTCTATTACAAAAGAGTTTGACTTGGAAAACCACAAAAAGGAATTAATTGTCAAGACATGTTAAGTTGTAAATGATACAAGAAATCGTTGTCGATATTATTATATTATCTCGGAGATTATCATGCTGACAAGGAAGGTTTGATTTTAAAAAAGATCATTGAAATTTTTTTCGTTTGAAAAACCCTGCGTACAGAAAGAGTATAATTTTAAAATCATTTAATCTAAATTTTTTCTAGAAAATTTGATATCGATGTAAATCTCGAGCGAAATTTAGAACGAAAAAGTAAAATTTGATATTAACGAAAATCGCCAAAAGAAAAACTTTCTTTGAAAGAGCCATTTTATAATAAGTTATTCTGAAACTTTGTGTAATTGAAAAACTATTGTAAAACATATTGGTTTAAAACATGAAATGATTGTCAAACAAGAGAACATCTACCTTTTTTTCAAAAAAAAAATTCTTCATTTTCCAATTTTTGCTCATCTAGGGTGGAGTAAGCATTTTTCCAATTTTTATGTCATTCTGGTTCTCTCATGTAGATCATTTTACATCCTGACTTTTAATATTTAGGCCGAAGTATGAGCAGCCTTCTGCCTCTAGCGGCTCTTGTGGGCATTTTTTTATTTTTTTAAGGTCATTTTTCGGCGTTCGAACGCGATATTACCTAGATTCGACGTCGCATTTTTAGTTGACCTGGCCAACAGGGTTTTCGTCTCCTAGCGACTTCGTGGACCATTTAGAGCTTAACCTATTTCGAAT
This sequence comes from Oikopleura vanhoeffeni, assembly GCA_004367855.1. Classification (NCBI taxonomy): domain Eukaryota; kingdom Metazoa; phylum Chordata; class Appendicularia; order Copelata; family Oikopleuridae; genus Oikopleura; species Oikopleura vanhoeffeni. The sequence goes on along the minus strand of SCLH01001611.1, from coordinate 15,683 downwards.
TCGAATTCCTGGGGTCGATTTATTCCATAGGCGTATTTTTTTGAGCCTGAATAATGGCCGCGTCTTTTGCTCTCTGGCAGCTTTCGTGACCATTTAGAGCTTAACCTATTTCGAATTCGGATTCCTGAGGTCGATTTACCCCATATGGGCGCGGCCATATTTTTTTGGCCCGCGCTGGCTGCGTTTTGTAACCTTACCCCTGAATAGGGTGCGCAGTGGGTAATATTTTAAGTTGCAAATAAAATAAAAAAAGTACTAAGAAATAAGACGTTACGATTCGGCATTTTGGACCAGTAAAACACCAAAAAGAAAGTCTGGTCGCATTTTAAAGCGAACACCAGAGGTTCGGAGGTCGACTTCAATGGAATACTTAAAATACATGATCGAACAACGAATAATCAAATTTAAAAAAATTTATAGAAAAAAGATATCGAAGACCTCTGATTAGCCGACCAAGTAGATATTTTCACTTCAAAACTCTATTTGATTTTGAAGAACGGCGAAAAACACATGGGTCCGTTCCACCGAAAATACTCAACCACGATGAGACAACAAAGATTTGCTTTTATTTTAAGTCTCAAGTAAGATTCTGCTTTTGAATTTATACGAAAAATCTTGCTAAAATGAAACACGAAAAGTACGCGCAAACTATGCGGTTCATATTAATTTCTGGCCTTTGTTTTTCGGGAACAGCGATAGAATCTGGAATTTTTGAACATGAGAATAAATCGACGGTCTACATTAACGGGTGGGCATTTTGACAGATTTGCACTTTTTATCATTTTTTTCTTCTTGATGGAAACTTTTTGCTACTTTGAAACTTTTTGGATAAACTTTTTTCAAAGAAAGTTGCCACTGTTGAGCTACTTCGTATAATATGTTTTTTTTCAGATCGGAAATTATTTACTTTATAAATCGTTTTAAAAAAAACACTCAAAAACGCGCGTTTACTATCCAAGGTGTCCTAAATTTCAAAATATTATCAATAGTTTCGACCAAAAATTCCTAAAAAAGAGTCATATAATTTTTCAAATAGAAATATAAAATATGTGCTTACCTACCACGAAAAGTTTAAGGTAGCCATTTTGAAGAGTGTTTTTCGTTGATTTGAAAAAAATAAATGAAAAAATTGAACCAAAAAATAAGGCATTTTTATAATGTTCGAACTGTTTCTACAAAATTCTCATAGTTTGTCGAATTCAAAAAGTTTTAATTCGAATCCAAAATTTTCTAAATATACAACTCGAAAATTCTGTTGTTACAAAAGTTGCATGATTATGAAACATTACTTTGATGGTATATTGAGAAGAAGATATTATAATAGATATATAATCCATAAAAGTATTTTCAACAACCCATATCCGTATTGTCAAAATGCAACCGACCCTTTAAGTTTACCTTTGTGAGTTCAGCAGTTGAAATACAATTAAAGATCATCTGTCTTTCAAACTCATTGTTCAAAATAAAGAATCGACCGCCTATTGACATCAAATATGTCATATCTGGTAGTTTCATATCTTTCTTGTACTGACAACATTCAGCGTGAAACCCGATCACAAAATTAATATTATTATTATTTATTAGTATTACATAGGTTTGATGTCTAATTCTCCAAGAAGGCGAATCGAAGTCGCAAACTTCCTGGAAAAACGCGGTTCCATCATTTATTCCAGCAGGGCAAATCAGCCAATACTTGCTCGATTGTGCTGAGCATTTTCAAGTCGAAAAACACATAAAAACACCTCGGAGGTACAATCTGTTATGGTTTATAAAGAACCGAAGACAAATTTTATGTAATAAGGCACATGTCGAAACAGACGAAATTACAGAGGAAACTACGACATATATTGGTGTAGGTTCTGGAATTTTGCATATCCACACGATCCTGTTTTTGAAGGCGAAAAGACTTTTACTGGACAATTTTACATTCACTGATTTCACCGTGGATGAATCAAGGAAAGCGAGTATTGATATTGTGGTCGTATTCAGGAAATGTGTTTTCGAAAAAAATATACCAATCTAAAATTATACTTGCCCGTTAAGTTCAACTTGACGTAAGACAAGTCTATACTCTTTTGATTGGTCAGATAGTATTGACTCCCACATACACACAAGCAGTCAATGTGTGTTGTCCATGAAATTACGCGATGCGTCAGGTCTCTTGCGTCAAAGTTAACGTAACGGCAAGTTTAATTTTAGATATGACTCATATAATATGAGTCAAATTGTTCGTCATAGGAAAAACGGGCTCTCAATTATAATTTGATTTTAATCTTTATTGATTGTCAAACTTTATTTTTTTTTACATTTGTGTTAGGTCGATGTAAAATACTGGAAGGAATATTTATATACTTCTTTTATTGCATTGAGTCGAAAACTATCACGTGACCGTATAAATAAAGAATAAAATATGCGGCATATTATTATTTTTTTATCTATACGGTCACGGCCCGTGACATCAAGGGGATATAATGATGCTTAATAATGCGAAAACTAAGGACTGATCTTATCTAACAAGCTGGTATGTTATTGCATTCTAACGCCTATTTTTGGTTAATTTCATCAAACAATCATAAGCCGAAGATATTGCCCTGATTTGTGGGAGATTGTGCTGTGGAATCCCATGTTTCTACTAGTCACTTGGTGGATTCGGGTATGTAGACTGCCAAATAACTGTTGAGGAACGTCAATTTGAAAATATTCTGGGAGCCTGTCACTTTTGGTCGATGAGAACTTCAGATGACTTTGATGTTATTATTAATCCAGCAAGTAAATTAAATACAATACAAAAACAGTTATGGGTGACAATTCAACAAAAAATAGGCGTGATTTCTAACAAAACGCGTAATGAAACCCGGTTTTAAAAGTGATCTCGTTCAAAGGAACAATTATTTTTTTATAATTAAAATAAAGTTCGAACGACTAGACACAACAAAAAAACGACAAATCAGATTGGATTGTTGGCCTTCGAAAAAAACTCGGATCGGATAATAATTCTCCGACAGAAAATCGTAATTTTGGTACAGGTTTAGTAGCAATATTACATTTGAAACCTAACTTTTTCATACCGACCTATAACCACTTTTTAATAGAATAATAAAGCTATACTGTATAGCCTATAAACACTTTACTGTTGAATATATAAATTCGGCATAGATACATATAAAGTTAATAGAACAATAGCATATTTTTATTTATTTGTGTTTTGACTCAAATTGAGTCACTCAATCTTTAATATTATATTTTTCGACGAAAAAGTCATTTTTTCAGTTTCGGCTAAACAACCATAATCTGTGTGAGACAGAAAAAAAAGAGTAATTTGCCAAAATCTGTTATTTTGCTATTAATTTTTCGCAAAAATATCTAGCTTTCGTTTTAACCTTTTTCTGTTCATCATCCGATTTGGCTGTTTTAGCCGAAGTCAAAAAATGATCTTTTGGTCGAAAATATTACAGGGTGTAAGTTTTTTCCCTTCTTTTTTCCAAATTGCATAAATTTGAATTCACCGTTTGATTGGTTTAATCTGAGAAGACGTAGGTTTTTGCCAAATTAATCGTTTTCATTAGCGGATAGCAATTTATGCAATTTGGAAAAAAGAAGGGAAAAATCTTACACCCTTATATATTGACAGATTTAATATCTTTTAATTACTTTGACTTTTGTTATTAAGACGAACGTAATTCATGATTTTGAAGCGACTCTCCAAAAAAGAAGATTTTTTGTGACAAGATCATCATACGATATAACAAAGCTTGGTATAAAATAATAAAATATTTGGTTTATTATTCTGAGTACTTCATTACAGTATACGTAAACCTACTAATCGTAAGAATTTATTAACAGCTTCATCATAAATTTCCTTTTTTAACCCGATGAACTACAAATCAACTGTGTGGAAATTCCTTTGTACACGATGGCCTTTATGAACAATGCGTGTCAAATTCAGAACCAAAATTATTTTTAAGGAATGCAAAATTGACCTATACAAATCCAATGTATCAACTTCAAGGTTAAATTAAAAAAAATTTGTGTTTGGAGAATCACGGAGAAAACGTTAAAAATTTTCTTGAACAAATTTTTTTTTGGCAGAAATTATTAAAAATACAAGCCAAATTTAAAAACAACCGCGGTCTTGAAAAAGGCACATTTCCTGGTTATATTTTATTTGTAAAGATAAATTAATCATCTAAAATAATTTGAATTTTTTGTCATAACTTACGACTCGTAAGAGCTCACATCTCCGAGAATAGTTTTCCTTATTTTTGACTCTTAAAATTTTTTGAAACATTAGTAGCTAGATTTTTGCGTATAACAGATTATTTTTGAGCATATTTTATCCGCGATATAGATTCGAGGTAAAATTGCCGTTCCGGACAAGCTGGTCGCAAGGCTGGATTGATGCCGAAAAAGTCGAAAGAAAATAAATTCACTCAGTTTTCAGTGCAATCTCCTTTCAAACAAATTACCTGAACCAACTCTCGAAAATCACAAGAAGAGGTAATGTTTTATTTAAGAATTGGTATTTTAGGAATGAAAATTGAGATGACTAATTTTCGATTGTCGGCGAACTTATAACTTATCGAGTGGATATCTGATAAATTATCAGTTTATAAAATTAGAAAATTAAAAGATTATTTCGATAAAAGATATTTTGAAATCGAATAATTTTTGAACAAAAATATTTTTCTAATATATAACGGAGTAGTGTCCACAAAGAAAGTAAGGCTTAAATTTGATAAAATATAAACTGGCCCTGAAACAATTTTGATCGTCGTCTCGCAGTCATTAGAATGGTTCTGCCACAAGAGGGTGTCAAAGTTGAAATTTGAAATGCACAAGGATTTTTAATTCTCACATCGATTTCATTAATTTTAAACGAGCGTAACTACAAAATAATAATCTTTTATTTTTTCGGGCCAATTTTGTTTTTCGATTTAAACGAAAGTTCTGACCAAAACCGTGTTTTTTTATTCTGTTTTTGAACAAGGATTTTTTGTTTCACATAGCATTTTTTTTAAACAAAGTCTTCTCTGCTCGGAACGCGTGAATTTTTTAAATTTTAAATTATTTTGGACAAATAATTCCAAAATATATATAAAACTTCACTGATAATGATTATATTCTAGCTGGAAACGATACGGAACACATTTGGGTTGACTGGATTCACGAACAGAAGTCAATTTTGAACTTTCGAAGAAAAATATAAAATCTGTGCATTCAGGGATTAATATATTATTATTGCTAGTAGGGTGGCCGAAGATTTGTCAATAACATCTAATATCATTCTTTTTTTGAGGGTTGTTCGAGATATATAATTTATTAATAAGTCATTTTAAAAATGTATTTATTAGACGTTGGTTATTCCATAATCATAAAGTAAAAGAGTTTTGAACAAATTATCGAGAGAATTATTTTTGTTTCGAGCAGATTGTGTTAATAAGCGAAAATTAAACGCATTTTTCAGCATGAGAATTCGGGCCTCAGGTCGCACAATTAACATTTTTGAAAAGTGACTTATTAATAAATCATTCTTAACATAAAGCGATTTTGTTGACATTTAGAAAATACTAATAAGCTTGGACCAAAACCTCTGGTTTTAAATTTACCTGTTACTGCAATAGTTTTTAATCAAACAAGTTTTCACAAAAAACATTAAAAACGCAAAATTTAAATAAACTAAACAATAGATGATGCAGCATCAATGATAGCCTATCATTGTAAGTGTTTCTAATTTGGTAATTGTTAATAAATTCAAACTGTCGCAGAAGTATGAAACCAACTCAGCCACAAAAACACTTTGTGTGTGACTTTGGAACGCTGGTCATGAAAAACTAGGTAAGCTACTGCGAAAACATTGCTGTACATTAATTGTAATCAAAATGGTCAAACAGGGCTTTAGAATTGCAGCAAACTTACTTCGTGACGTTCGCTTGCATAAAGTGAGGGGACTCTTACTACCAAAAATCCAAAATTTGAAGAATAAACCAACTATATATTCCTTTATCATACTTTGGTTAAATAAATGCTGTTGGGAAAAATTTCTACTGACCACTCGGGGCACACCGCTGATAGCGTTGGTTGAATACGGCGTCTCTGATTGGCTGTGATTTTGCTCTCCTTACAAATAATAGGAGACGGTAAGTATTAGCTTGCGCAGCGGATCGCGCGCACCGAGTTGATCGTAGTATAATTAAACTAGAAAATATTCCAACATCGTTTCTTAACCAAAGTGTGAGAAAGTGATATAAAAATGTATTTATTTGACGTTTCGGTCATTTAATAATCATAAAGTGATAGAAGTTTAAATTATTAGGAATTTTTTTGTGTCGCTGAATTAGCGAAAATATTTCACAAATTTTCAGAGTGAGAATTGTGCTCAAGTGGACGCACAACTGATGTCCGATTCGCGATAAATTTTTATGTAATTGCAGTATTTAGTGATGTACGGAGAAAGCAAGTGCACATGAAATCATGATTTTATGTTTCTTTTGTTAGTTAAAGTTGGTTTTCAGACAGACTAACATACCCAAGAAATTTTTTCTAGTGTTTTTGTGGGTTGCATTTTTTTCTACTATCGTAAAATGACTTCAATAAATCGAGAAATTGTTTAAAATGTTTTTTAAATATTATATTAGAATCTCATATTCGTTATTTATTCAATATTCAAAAGGGAAAAAATGGATTTATTGTTGCATCGGCAATAAATTTGCTGTTTTTTCGTCTTGCTGTAATTTTCGAAACTTTACCAGAGTGGGTGCAGTTGCTAAGTGCTGCTGCGCCGTTGAGGGCTGGATCGTGCATTTGCATATAAAACTGGCCAAATTCACGTCGGCGACTGAGACTTTGTTTGGGATAACCTGATCAACAACGTTGAAATGCTTGAGCATTTTTCAATATTTGGTAATTGTTCGAAGGATAGTCTAGAGAGTGTAGAGAGCTTGGCTTGATTCTTCTAATAACAGGTAATTGCGTTTTTTTAAATCGCGATTATCGTTATATCGAATTATTATAGATTGAGTCAATTATTTAAATTCTCAATCAATTGAAAGTCGTCGGTTAGGAGGTGTGACCAAGTATTGTGATCACAATGCTGAGATCCTGATCGAAGAAATTACGCATAAAATCTGATTTAGTAGTAAACCAGACCCAAAAATCAATTGGTGAAAGTCTCGTTGCTTTCTATGCTCGGTTCTTGCACCAGAGGGCGTCAAAGTAAAAACGGAAGAACCATTTCTTCCTTAATTAAATATCCGTTATTAAAAATTTTATTAATTAAATGCAACCTAAAACGCATCAAATCTCTCACCCCGGAATGATGCTAAAATGGCTAAAAAGCAATTTATATTATCGGTACATTTAGTGATATTATGCATCATTGCTGGGGGTTAAAGATTTTTGAGCGTTTTGGGTTGAATTAAAAAATCTTTAACGTTATAGACAGTTATTTTTTGTTAAATTATAATTAATATTAAGGTACTTTATCGTAATTCTAGTCGGCTGGCCTGAAATAATTCAATTTCAAAAATTAATTCAGGACATTTTCCAATGCGTCAATTGGTGAACAATCAGATAAAAATTTTTGTAATATTTCATTTTTACAACGTACCAGCAGCAAGCTTGGCACCAAAAGCAGGTTTCACGATAGCATTAAAAAACTTCGGCACATTTTCGATGACATATGATTTCTGAGCTCTTCTTTGTCAGTCAGTTTTTGGGAAATTTGCCAATTTTGCACAGTAGTTATTGATAGCTTGAGTCTGAGCATAAATGAACGCCATCAAATATTGAGTAATGGCAATTGTCCGAGAGGGAGACCTAACAAATATTTTATTATGTATGGTCCAGGTAGTATAAGGAATAGGTTTGTGTGGGTTTTCTATCCCTTTACGCGTAGGTATAAGCAAAATTAAGGAAAATTGGGGATGAGGATAAAAAATCCAGTATGGGATGCATGATGCATCTCTTTAGAATTATGATCAAACCTGAAAATATCTTCACAGCATTTTCAAATGATGATTTTTAAACTAACTTGGTTTCATTGCACCAAATTCATTCATTTGAACTAAAGTATCTTATTACTGACATTGCCCATGTTCAAAACATTTGGCTACAACCCCGCGGGCATGGATTGGGAAATAAACGAATTCTAGATCAGACATTCTGAATAATTAATAATTTTAAAATTAAATAGAAATGATGAGAGGAACGCAAAATCCTCAAGATTCGAGAGGTAATTTTTGAAAAAAATCGAAAATTTTAACGACAAATTTTCTTAACACAAAAGTTATAAATATTTGGTTTAAGGGTACCCGGTTCTACATTTTCTGCAGTTATTAGTCATAAAAAGCACCAAATCAATCGTTTATGTTTTGAAAGCACAAACAACCCAAATAAAAAAACAAAAATTCGAATTTTTGAATTTTCCATTTTTTCTGAGTATTTATTTAAAAAAAAGTGGAAAAATAACGTTGGTTTCAATTTGAGCCTAAAACGTCAAAATTCGGCTTGACGTAAGCAACTTCTCATCAGGTGTATCTCTAGCTTTCTTTTGAGCCTACTTTCGAAAAAATCGAAGCGCATTTTTTTTCGGAAATTTTTCCACGTGACTTTCAAAACATACTTTTTGTTTGGGGTCGAAATTTAACAAAAAGCTCCTATAAAGCTTCTGTTGTTAAGAGCTAGCTTTTTGAAAAAAATTGAGTAAATTTTGAAATTTTAACCTAGGAGGAGAAATAGATTTTCCGATGAAAAAAGTCCAAAAAACCGGTATTTTGGACGGATTTTTTTACATATTCTAAAATAAATATTGCATTATCAAAAAAACGCTGCTATGAAGTTTTTTATACTAATTACAGATTATGTTAAATTTGGGTTTATTTCATAAAACTTGCGAGGAGTAGATTTTTCGTTTTGGCTTAGGTGGCTCTTGTGCCGCTTATGTGTGAAGGAGTGTGGTCATACAAAAAGTTTTGGCATATTTTTTCGCAAGTTGAAGGTTAGTTTCACAAAGTGGCTAATCTTAATAATATCCTTGAAGGCCTGTTTGGTTGATATTTCATCGAGAAATGTCAAATAAGGGACGGGATACCCTTAAGGGGGTCGGTGCATTTTGACAGATTTGCACTTTTTCATTTTTGCTCTTGATGGGAAACTTTTTGCCACTTCAACATTTTTGGATAAAAACATTGTCGAGGTAAGTTGCACATTTGAGCTTACTTGTTTAATCTGATTTCTTCAGATCGATCATTTTTACTTTATAAATCGTCTTTTGAAAAAACACTAAAAAAACTCGCGTTTGCTATCAAAGGTGTCTAAATTACATTAAATTTCTTTTTTATTAATTAGAAGCTCTTAAAAACGGTCCCGACCACCAGCTAAAATTTATAAAATTTAATTTTTTTATATTTCTACGTCAAAATCGAAAATTTAAATTTTTGAAAAAAAAGAAATTTTATCACATCGAAAGAAATGTTTTTTTTCATGATTTTAAGTTATCAAATTTTACGTGGTGGATGGGTCGACTTACCTATTTGGCAAGTTTAAGTGTGATAAATTTTTTTTAATTCTGGATAAAAAAGGGCTTTGATGGATTTCTGCCAAACCGTAGTTTCATTGCAAAAATTATGATTCAGAGTATAACCAAGAGCGAAGAAACAAAACGAGGACATATTTGATTAAAGTTAAAGTGGGGATTCTCAATATTTTCAGCTGATGATTCCAGAAAAATAAGCTTAAAAATGGGAACAAGAAATAATGTGTACTCCGTGACCAAAACCGTGGTTTTGTGTCGCTCTTATAGATAGATGATTGCTCTAGCAATCATCGAGGGTCGAAACCGATTCGGTTTTCGATCTCTCATTCCTTTCTCGCGCTTTAAAATAAATAAGTATTTTAATACTTTTTGGTTGTACTCGCAGGGCTACCCACGCACATTCTGTTTAGCTAGGTCAGCCTATGCTGACAGCGGTACCAGAAGTTAAGGGCCTTCGAGTATCCAATTTATTTTATAAGGGGGGAATCCGCAATTGTATTATTTATATTTTTTGAGAGATTTTTATCAAAAATTGTGTCTTGTTCATATTTAAGAGAGTTTACGGTACCGATTTCAGAGTTTGATATAAAAAAGAATTACATTAAAAAAAAAAGTTTTCAGCCATTTTTCATTTTAACACGTTTTTTCATTTTTTTAATGATTATAATTTTTCTTTGTCAAAAAAATAAAAAATTTGGACAGTATTTTTAATCAAAAAGGTTATGCTAGCCATGTTTTAGGATCCGCCAGAATTAACTGTAATAATAATAGTAAAAAATTTCCGACTTTTTTGATATAAATAATTGATTATTTTTTTATTTCAGATTGAGAAAAATATTTTCTTGAAATCTCTTCAAAGAAGGTATTATAATTCATAAAAAAATGGAAGACATATTTGATCAAATTGTTCATAAATTATGGATGATAGATCACCATAAAAATGACCCAGACACTTACATAAGAGACCTTTATATAAATTTCCATTACGGCTTGTTAAGAGAAAATTTAGGGGAGCTTAAAGTTAATTCTGCTCAAATTGAAAATNCAAACCCTTTTAAAAAACGGTTATATTTATGAATATAATTTGGCACCTAAAAAATGCCTTTTTCCAGTAAAAATAAACTTTTATGAAACGAGGGAGTTTGCCGCAGAAACCTTACCAAAAAACGGCTATTATGCGATTTTAACAGATCCAGAGAATGTGTGCGACTTGAGGGATTTTGCCGAAGAAACCCTTTTAAAAAACGGCCCTGATACTATTTTATTTGACCCAGAGAATATTTGTGATTTGAGGGATTTTGCCGCAGATACCCTATCAAAAAACGGCAATGATATTAATTTTGACGTAGACACCCTAAGCGACGCAATTTTAACGAACCTAGAGAGCTTTTGTGAATTGAAAGACTTTGCCGAAGATACCTTACAAAAAAACGGCACTGACTCAAACTTCATAACGGACACCCTAAGTGACCAAAATTTAAAAAAGAAATTTTCGCCTGGTAATATGGCCGTTTATGTTCCAGATGCTCGCGAAAATAATTTGTATATTGAAAATCACAAAATTATTAAAAATCAAGTGATTGTTTCGACTAATTGCTCCATAATTTATTATTATTTTTTCGAAAATCGAACTTCCAAATTTTTAATTTTGCCAAATTTTTCTAAATTTTTCCTAATCCGAACATTAAATGTCTCATTTGACCAATGTTGGTCTTGGACCGGCCATACAAATCTGGGGGGACGAGGCCATAGATTTGCTATCACGCTCGAATCCCGAATATCCCGATATAAAAATATTAATTTAATAGTTTTTGAACCGGAGTGCTATTACTCCATTTTCATTTCATTTTATATTTCCATCACTGTATGCAGATTATCATTCCTAATCAACTGCCAAGAATATCCTGCAAAAAATATAAAAATAATGATTTCACTGTATTTGTACAATTAAATCAGTCATCTATCTGGGGAGCTGTGAACTCCGAGAGCGAAACCTTAAGTTTACGCGGATAATTGTTTGTGTTTTATTTCGGGTTTCTGAAAAATTTTTCGTAATCTTTGCAAAATAAAAATAATTATAATTTTAAATAAAATGGAAAATATTTTTAAGGACATTGTCCATAAACTTTGGATGGTCGACCACCATTCAGATGAGCCTGATGTATACATGAGAGACCTAAGTAAAAAATTTCATTTTGCCTTATTAAGAGAGAACTTAAAAGAGTTAAAAGTGGATTCGGCTCACATTCATTTTGAAAATTTAAGATAATTTGCAGTCAAAACTTAAAACAAAAACGGGTTTTTTTACCAATATAAACCCAACCCTCAAATCTGCCTTACACCTATTGAAAATGAAATGAGGGACTTTGCCGGTAAAACTCTAGTAAAAAACGGCTATGATCAAATTATAAAAGACCCAGAGAATATTTATGAACTNAGGGATTTTGCCGCAGAAACCCTAAAAAAAAACGGCACTGTCGCAAATTTAGCTGATCAAGTTTCAAAGGACCGAGATGCAATTTTGAACGAGCTAGAGAACATGTGTATTTTGAGGGACTTTGCCGCAGAAACCCTACCAAAAAACGGCATTGAAGCAGATTTCACCACGGACACCCTAAGTGATCCAAATTTAAAAAGCCCCTTTTTTAAAGCCTGAAATTATGGCTGTTTTTGTACCCGATGCTAATTTAATTGTGGACACCCTAAGTTTTCTTATTAGTTTTCAAGCCGGAGGGCTGATACTCGATTTATATCATTTTGTTTATTTATTAGATTATCCCGTCATCGTTCCAAGATATTTCCCACTTCCTAGTAAGAAACCAATGATTATAATCGACGATTTACTGTCTGTACAGTCAAATCAGTCATTTAGCTGGAGGGCTGTGAGCTCGCCGACCAAAACCGATGTGTTGTGTCGTTGTTTTTTTAGCTAAATGATTGTTTTGAGCAATCATTTTGGATCGAAACCGTATTTGGTTGTCGATCCTGATTCCTTCTCGCGCTATAAAATAAAAGGAGCTTTTAAATG
>SCLH01001610.1:32073-52892 GCA_004367855.1 Oikopleura vanhoeffeni | reverse complement strand
ATAGTGGTCTCATGCTTGTTCTCACCAGATGGGACCCCTGGTCTCATCAGTCAGGCGCTCTAAAATTTTGGCCCCCCGGACCGACCTGCTGAATTGTGCTGAAAGCAACAGTGCCTGGAACCCCACAATAACTTTGAGATTTTACTGCGTGGAATCGGTGTAAATATCTCCAAAAACTAGAGAGAGAGAGAACGAGCAAATTCTATTATATTTGAACTACAGACCCCCATAATGGTATCTTTTTCCAAACGTATCGAAAACCACAGAGTAAGTAGACAGAAAGCTTCATATCATTTTCTTGTAACTACCTCAGACTAAAAAAATACATCTAATCTGCCTGCACACTTGCCGGGCAGTTTTTTTTAATTTCCTGTAGCTAGAAAATCAATTTCGATAAAATATAAATTCGCAGAAAACAGAAGAGAAATCAGACTTTGTATTTTTTGTGCTTGTGGCATGACAAGCCTGTCTCTTTTTCTCTAAAAATTCCGAACATAACAACCCTGCCCCAACTGGTAGTCCCCAAGAAGATTCTCCCCTGCACTGCATATTTGCCAACTAGACATCGTATATAATGTACGAAGTACATTATGTTTCTGTTTGAAGTCCGATAAATATCTATCATGTTGATAATATTTGCGGAGCGAGGGCAAGCAAATCAAAAATTCATTTCCAAAACCCATCCGGTAATTGAGACGCTTAACTGCAAAAATCAGCCTTTATATAGCGCGAATAATACTAAAATGAGGTTGTGTGTTTATGCTTTCTTTTGCCCAAAAGTCTATACTATTCAGCAATCACATCCACACGTCAGATATCTTTACTGCCCTGAGTTCAAGTTGGCCGAAGAAACAAAATTGGAACGTTCAATCTGTATAAAATCATCATTCCTTTCAGAGCTCACATTACGCCTCTACATTCCTAATCGAAAATTACTAGGAGACATTCAAATGGGGATCCCAATGATAACTCTTTGTCCAGAATAAATGGAAAGAATAATTATATTCCTAGCCTAGTCGTTAACCATTTTTAACCGTTCCCACTTTGATTTCTTCACCACTTGAAATCACACCTCGCTAAATTCTTATTTTATCATACATAATGCAGCCTACATTCTTATTTGATCTGTGCAGCTGTTCAAGAATTTAGTTCCTTAACGGGCGATTCTATAGCATTGTGGCAGACCCGAAAGCTTCCTTCTAAGATATAATTCGCAGAAAAGTGTAATTTCGTTCGATCAAAATCGAAAATTCAATTTTCAAAATAAACAAAACCTTTTTGTGTAAATCTTCGGCTCACGTTTCCAGTGCTCCCAAATGTTTACATATCCTACTGAAGGAGATACACATACTTTCTAGTTATACAAAAAAATTCTCTTCTTAGATAGAATTCTAGAACAAAATTTCTTATGATAGAGTACATTTCTACAGTTTCAAAATTCTTTTTGACGTTATACAATAACTCTGTTTGGTTTTAAAGAAAATGATTACATGAAACTTAATAATCCTAAATTAACTAACAACTATAATCAATTAAAAATAATAAATAAATTAATTAATCAAAACGCTTAACTAAATAATTAACTTATTTTTTCTGCTTTATGACGATAAAACAGTATTACTGTTTCACACCCCTTCTCTTTCTGTTGACCTCTTTTGTACTTTTTAAAACAAATAAAAAACAATATGTCAAGAAAAAATTCGTATTTATTTCCGGCTCAGCATAAAGCAGAATACTAGCTTATGGTGGCACTTCTCCTTACGACCCTGTTATCTTAGTATTTTGCGTGAAATTATTTAATTAATCAAATTTTCCTGTAATTCCTCTGCAGTATACTACTCTCGTTATAAAATACTGATATCATAGCGGGAGAGTACGGGGATTCACGCCCCGCCTCCTCCAACCAATGTTGACGTTAGCTCGATAGCCGTCTGGGATTCATCATGCCTGCTTTTGGCTCGCGGGAGAAGAAGATCCAGATGGTCGACATCATTTTTCTATCGTTAAAACTCTTGCTTCAAATGAGACTCTATACCCCATCTCTCTTTTGTCATGAAAAATGTATCACTATGTCGGAACGCTACTAGCCCAGAATAAAACAATCTATCTTTTTCAAAAAGGTATCAGGGGAAATTACTAAAAATGATAAAAATATTTTCTGTACTGTGGTTCGTATGATGTCAAAAGCAATCTGATTCCTAGATGCAAAATTTAGGCGACTATTTTTTGGGACTTAAACAACCGCAGAGCGCAGAGATTAAACTTATCTGCCGGATTTTCTTTTTATAAACGTCCTTTTTTCTTATTAAAATTGGCAAGCCCCTTTCTGAGCCTCCCACCGCACCCATCCGGCTCCGAAGCAGTCAACAGCATGTCTTTCGCTGAGAAAAGCTCTGTGTCTTCCTTACCTACACAGGCTTGATTCAGCAGGAAATAAAAGGCCATTACGCTCTTGGAGTGAAGCCAACCGATTAAACAGTTTTGTTTGCTAGTTACATGGTACTACTTAACTACGATTATTATTTAAACACAAATGTCCGGGAATGTGTGTATCATACTTAATTTTGACTTATGCTATAACATACATCATATGCATTGCAATCATCTGTTCAAAATTTCCAATCTTCCTCCATACTCTGATTAATTATTCATACAAAAAATGATCAATAATCTTTCATTATGTGTTTTTTTTCAAAAATTAAATTTAGCTTTTTATAATCCAAAAAAATGATCCAATAATTTTCCATTATGCTGTTTTTCTTCAAAATTAAATTTCTATTGTTTAGCTATGAATCTAAATTACTATACTTTTTTTTTCAAAAATAATTTTCTTTTAGGTTCTTAAAAAGGGATACGCGGCGCGTAGTGTATAGCTAATTCGTGACCTAAGCGAAGTGGAACCTGATGACTGACGTACAACGGCACGATCGCAGACCACACCGACGAGGATTACATTAAATTTTAAACAGCCTTCTAGTATATAATATGATAACTATCGTTATCTCTAAGTTAAAATCGAGATGAAATGGTTCAGATCCATAAACCGGAAAGTTTGTCCTTTCACATTCCTACAAAGTGGCATTTCCGACTTTGCTATATGACTTTGCGAGAAAGAACATATATAGGACTATACTCCGTGGTCACTCTTTGGCGTATGTAACATTATTCAGCGCTTGTCGAAAGGTCAGGTCCGGGTATTAATTCCCCTCATTAATCATAATTTTTAGTTGAATAATAAGATAGGAATCCTTGGATTTACTTTAATTTTTCAAACTCAAGCTTACCTTACTTTTGTCAAGATAACTATCTAATTTCTTATTAGGTATTTTTATGAAATGACCACAGTAAACTCCTTCGATACTTCCACGTTTATGTGCTCCGTTAATCGACAATCCGCAATTACAAATATTCAGTACATTAATTTTTTATCACATATCTAGTTTTCAACGTTTTTAATACGAACAGCAGACTAACGAAGTCGAAGTGTATCATATCGTTTCTACCAACTGAACCTCCATTGCTCAAAAAAGTTAACTTTATCAAAATATAGTCGCCAGTTCCGAATACCCCTAAGGAATCTTGTGATGTTAAGTGATTCAACACCCGTCATTATTACGCTTCTAATAATCAAACACCCTATCCTCAATCAACTTATACTCTAAAGACAGTCAACCTTAACGAAACAATTAGTGAGGATTCTACACGCGCTTATCAATAGAAGTAAAACGTTTTGAAACTTAGTTCCTTTAGAAAAAATCATTCAACCTAAAAAAACTGCGAGGCGAGGTGCAGTTAAGGAGGTAGCGGTCGTAAAAATGTTCCTTTTTACTTCATCTTATCAGGAAACAAAACTTTTGAGAAAGGCCATTTAGTAGATCTTTATTTAATCTACAAGAATAATTCATCAGAATAATTTTTGGTCGACCCTGTTGACCACAGTTATTAAGGGATGCCGACCACATTTTCTATCCCCATCCCAATTTTCCCTTATTTATGCTCACACCTACGCAAAAATGGAACGGAAAACCAATCCCTTTGACAACCCACTTAGGGCCCACCGCGGTGCACCGCTAAAAGCGTGGAATAATATGCGTCTTTGATTGACTTTTCTTACAAAATGATAGGAGACGATGAGTAATAGCTTGTACATAGGATCGCCGCGCACCGAGTTCATCGTACAAGCCTGCTGGTGACCACCATGCGGCAAGTTCTAGAACATCTAATCATATTTAAAATAATTATATAAATACAATTATATAAATAATAATTATATAAGTATAAAGTTGGTGCCACGTACCAAAATAAATAATGTGAAAATATTCATCCCCGAAAGTAACCCTTATTTTATATTTGTAGATTATTATCTAGTTTCATTGCTGTGTTAACTCTATAAAGCAAAAAATTGCATTCAAATCATGAATTTCCGGTCTGATGAGCAATTTCTGAAACTCACCAAAATTCTTGAAATTAAAAATAAGAGGAACTTTCGGGGGTCGACATTCCGCCGGCCAAAATGATACTTCCCCATAATATTTTTGGTTTATGTGTTTTAAAACACAGCAAAGCAGGTGGGATTAACTTTATTTTCTGAATCCATACTAAATAATGTCTTGATAGACGGAAAGTCAATAAAAAAGAATACTTAATTCTTCCTCAAAATGTTCTAACTTATTGTTAATCTAATAAAATTACTTCTGAAATACAGTACACTGGGTGTACCCTTATCCGTACACCTCAGCTCGGTCAAAAATCGTTCGGATAAGGGTACATAGTACGGATAAGGGTACACGTCTACATAGGCGTTTAGGCTTGTAAGCGTTTTCATCTCGACCATAAATCGTACGGATAAGGGTACCCAGTGTACAACAAGATTTCTATGCTATTCTCATTAACAAATTAATGCCAAACCGGAGGATCGAACGAGGGTCTCCTCGTCCACAGCGGCGAGTGCTAACCATTGCGCCACATAGTACCATGAGTATATTCTCTCCTTCCAAACCATTATTGCAAAGATGGAAATGTTTTATGGAAATGATGGCTTCGTTAAAAAGTTATAAAATTCATCATGTATTAATTACATAAGTATCCATTATTTTGGTTTTTCAAAACAAAATAATCTATTTCTGGAAAAATTCGGGTTAATAAATATCAAGGTTAAAATTCTAAGTCCATGAATTATAACTAATAAGTTAATCGATTTTCTTTTAAAAAAATACCACCATTTTATTGACATCAATTTTCATTCCGCAAGTAAAAAAAAATTATACGAAAATATTCCGACAACAACATTTTTTTTACTACTGTTGTTCTTGTCTAAGCGGTTCTTGTGTCCGCTTAGACAAGAACCACAGTAGTTGTTATTTTCGTATACAAATATTTCTAAAGAGTTTCTTGGTTTTTAAATAATTAATTTTTAATTGTACCTGTGGATCTAGCTGATCTTGACCATAAGTAAATTGAATAACGGAATCATCTGTATTTCTCACAGTCCCATCATAATTCGCACAAAGCCCTTCCAGCGCCTTAACCAATCGCCGTTGCATATAACCGGTTGACGCCGTTTTAACCGCCGTATCAACCAACCCCTCTCTTCCTCCCATGGTGTGAAAGAAAAATTCAGTCGGAGTCAAGCCAGAAAAGAATGAATTTTTGACAAAACCGCGAGATTTTGGATCTTTTGAATTACGCTCAAAATGTGGCAAGGATCGATCTTCGAAACCATTTGGAATTCGATTTCCAGAAAGTACTTGCTGGCCGACGCAAGCGATCATTTGAGCAATATTGATATTTGATCCCTTAGAACCGCATAGAGCCATGTTTAACGGACCATTGTGACGACTCAATTCGCGAAAGCAAGCTTTTGCAGCGTCATCTCTTATCTTTGAAAGTTCCTACATGGATTAGATTTTTTGCGGACGATTTAAAAAAATAATAAAAAGGCATTAATCGCTCGCATGTACGCTAACATTCACCATGAAAAATAAACCGCCGCCCATAATAATTTATGTGAAAACGCCCTGAGGTCACATTTTTGTTCAAATGAGTCTCCTAATAGAAATCGGTACTTTTTTGTTATGATATTTATTAATTTTTGTTGTTTTGCCATTTACAGCAACATAAATGGAAGTTTACAATAGTTAACTGGTAGCTGGTACACTTCGATCTTTCTGCTATCATGGGCCAATAATTAGGGAGCGCACGCGGTCCAATTTCTAAGTTTAAACGGTCGAAATTAACGAAAAACGGAAGACATAATTTTTACCGGGTGCGCTCCCTAGCCATAATATAACTTTCAAGCTACTGCTACTGCAGAGCGTTTTGTCGTTGTTTAACGCGTATCTTTCGATGTTTTCCTGGCGAAAAACCGATAATTTATGGCAAATGTCCCGGTAAAACCGCTATGCAGCGCAAGCGTAAAAAGAAAAGTTATATTATGAGTTCATAATGAAAAGTTACATTATGAGTCATAATTTATGACCCAAGATATCAGAAAGTCGAATGTGCCAATTTGGCCTGACCTCAAACGCCGTTTGGATCTATCTGAAAACGGACCTGAGTTATTAAGGATTTTGAAACTCAAAATACTAATATACTCTACAATATTATGGCTTTTGACAATCAAAGTAATATCTGAACAATTTACTGTCATACATTTTGAAGGGTGTCGTTTTGTCCATGGGTTTGAAAATATATGTATATTTTCAAACCTTCTCATAGAAATTGGCAAAAATCTAAGAAGATCTGTCGTTTTGTCCATACACAGTCCTCATAGACAAATTTGGCAGTGGTAAAAAATGCGAAAAAAGATGAAAACGTCCGGGTAGACGTGAAAATTAGAAATCGAAAAAAGTCGTCGTTTTCGCCAAAAACGCAAAAAAGACACTTAAACGTCCGTTTTAGACCAAAACGTCCGGCGGTAGACCAAAAAATAAGAAAAAGTTCTGCATTGAGCTTTTTTAATAGGTAGGGGTGGTTGCTATAAAAAAACTACCCTTAGGTGTCTTACGACAAATACGACAGTAAAATTTTTCTAAAAATAGAGATAATAAAATTGTATCCATTCCTTCTGAACTACATTTTCTAGCGTTTCCTCTGCTGTACATCCCGGCTGCAATTTTAATTTCCCAAGTCTCAATGCCTCAATATGTTGGTCACAAAGCTGATATTGTTCAGCAATAACTTTTTCTTTTCTTTTCAGCAAAGCATCTGAAGCCCAGACATCTCCAATCCCGATCGAAAAACCTCGGTTTGACAAATATCGAGGCCCTATTCGACACATTCTCCACATAGCTTCTGCAGCGGAGTCTTCACCGTAATCACGACATAATATGTAAAAGACTTGTTTTTTCGAGCCACTCCCCAAACTAAAAATATTAAATAAAATATTTATTTAAAATATTGGAAGTCCAACAGTTGTTATCCAAGATTTTAATCGTCACAGTCAATGGAGAAATTTTTGTGTTTTCTTCATTTTTAATAGGTTTTTCTTACATCCACAACCTCCAGTTTAAGAAAAAATTGAGCTTAGAAAAGAATAAATCATTATGTGTACATCATTACGGCTAATAAATTGATTTTCGAAAAATGTTCATCAATACAGTTATAAGGGTGTTGTTTTGTCCTTTTAAACGCAGTTATCTGAGACAGTGATTGATTATATAACCTTTTCTAACAACGTTACAACTTTTAAGGTTGTAAATTACAGTCAAAAGACTTTAAACGGACGGCCCGAGCCTCCAAGGCCGTCCTATTAAAGTCATTGGCGAAAAATTTGGCTTGCGGCGCCGTCCTTTTAAAGGCACTGGCAAAAATTTTGGCCCCATAGGCCGTCCTGTCAACTAAAAAACCGTTTTCCCCCTTTTAAATCACGAAAATTATAGAAAAATTAGTATAACACATGTTTTTTAGCAAAAAAAACAATAGTTTTAAACATTTTGTTGGCTAATTTACCGTTTTTTGAAATATATGTACATTTATTTGAAGAAAGTATGAAAATTTACAACGAAATAATACAGATACTGTGGCAGTAGTTACTGTGGCAGAAATACAGATATAAATTCAGAAGAAAATTAATTTACAAACTAAACTTATTACAGGGGGGGCAATATTGCCGAAAGTTTTTTGGCAAAAAAATTCGGCAATATTGGCAAATTCGGCAATATGGGGCACCCCTTTTGTACTGGGGGCCTATATAACAGGAATTATTTTAGCTAAAAATTGTGATTTTGCGTAGGTTAAATTCGGCAATAAGGGGTCGGCAATATTGCCCCCCCCTGTATTTGAGAGTTTGGAAATTTTTGTTAAAATTTTCGATTTTTTTTTTAAATTTTCAAAAACATTTTTGAAGAAATTGGCAGTTATTTGAAAATTACTTTTCTCTTTTGAATTTTGTCATGGAATGAATTGGAATTTTTAAAATGTTTTTTCCAGAATTTTGCTGGATTTCATCTTCTCGGTCGTTGCTGATGGAGCTGATTTTTTTTATGAAATTAGCGATTTTTTGTTAAAATCAACTGCAGCATAATTGGCAGATGCAGGCGCGTTGTCGTCTTTTCAATTCCAATTTGGATATGTCGTCCAAGGCCATTCGGACAAGGACAGCAATATTGACTAAAAATGATTAATGATAATGTCGTCCAAGGCCATTCGGACAAGGACGGCAATATTGACTAAAAAATGATTAATGATAATGTTGTCCAAGGCCATTCGGAAATTTTCTTTAGAACGTCCCTTAAGGCGTCCTATTGAAGGCATTGGCGGAATTTTTGCCTGCGGCGCCCGTCCTTTTAGAGCCATGTTGGCAGCTTTTCTGTAGTTAAGGCCGTGCTAAGCGGCCGTCCGTTTAAAGTTTTTTGCTGTAGCCCAAAGTTTGCATTATTGGACAAGGCTGTTAAAAAAATATTTAAGGCCAGAATATGTTTTTTGCTTGGATTTGTTTTTACTGGCGATAACCACAAAAACGCCAAAATTGTATATAAATTGTTTTCTCATAAATTTTACCTATTTTTATCCATAGTTCCAGCAATTAGTTCCGAATTTCTGATATGAACCCACGCATCATTTGGCACCATTTCTTGACTATGATTTGAAAATGCCAACAATTTTTTGCCATGAAGCCAATAGTCTCCATTTTCATCTTTTGAGGGTTGTTCATATCTCTTCGCCTTTGCCGATAAATTGACCAGTTCTTTACTTTTTCGGCTTGGTCTCAATAACATTGAAAATAGCTGTTTTCCAGTCCATAATCGAACCGGTTTCAAAATAGCTGGTTTTGGAATTGTTAATCTTTCTTTGAAACTGGCACAGACAGTGATTATTAATCGAAACATTTCAGAATGAGTAAAGAAGGTATCTTTTTGGGTCAATAAATACATTGAAGTTATAAAATCTAAATAAAATAAATGATTTGTTTGTAAAATGACTCGATACAAAAAACTACTGTATAAAATGATGTTAATTTTTGGTGGACTTTTTTCACCTATCTTTTCCTATCATATCATATGGAAGGCATACCTACTCGTTATTCTCAGCTTGCACTCACGCTTTGGCGGCGTCACCCACTTATTAAGGTTGGGTTAGAAGAGATAATCTTGAAAATAAGCTCAGAACAACGAGTAGGTATTATCTAAGGTATCTTTTTTAGGCCCCAATGCCATTAATTAACAAACCCAAGATATTTCCAAGCGGATTTCTGCATCCAACAGCCAAGAAAAACTCAATGACCGTAATTTTTTTGATTTTTCACCAGAAGTCCGCTAATACCGGAAATCAACCGGTAAAAATTTTAAATGTCGATTCTGTTCAATTCCAGACTAAATAGCACAGAAACGAAGAATAAAAAAATCAAAAAAAAATATTCACTACATTATTAAGGTCATTATCGTCAAATTCGTCAATTTTTCCCTAAACAATTATTAAGTTGTTTGTCCTACACTTTACAGCATATTTCGAAAATGGCAAAATTCTGTCGTTTTGTCCATTATATACGATGTTTATGCCAAACACACAGTTAGTACAACCAATTTTAATCGTTTTTTCGAGATAAATAATTACCATTTCAAATAATTCAATTTTTGACTAGTTTCGGTTTTATACCATTACGAATGACAGAAATATGGAAAACTCTTCACAAAAACTTTTCGCAACTATATACACAACGGCTGCAAGTATTGCGAAACTTAAAAGTCAAATAACGTCATAATGAATTTAATTCCGCTAATAGCCCCAAACAGTATAAAACTCTCAGTGCTTCTGTGCGAATTTACCGTCAAATAATTGTACCTCAAATTAGAGCCCAATAGTGAAAACAGAGAAAAGCCTTAGAAACTTGAAGAAATTTTTAAAGCTAACTCATATCCTAAACATATTGTCGATAAAAAAATAGAAGAAATTAAATTTTGGTACTAGCCCTAATAGAATTGCTCGGAAAGAGGAAGAAAACGACCCAGAAAAAGTGTTTTACTCTCTGAGTCTAACGTATACAAGTTTTAAATGTTCAAAAATTGCTAGCGAAATATACAGTATAATTAGAAAGTATACTCCAAAATTTAGATTAAATTTATGATTTAGGACTTTAACCCCTGAAAATATTATTTTACCTAGATTAAAACCAGAAAAACACAAATTGTTCACACCCAATGCTGTTTATAGATTTGTCTGCACCTGTGGTAAGTAATATATTGGCGAAACATCTAAAATATTTAAACCCGCATATTTCAACACAGGATCAGAAAAGATAGTTGGGTCTATAAACACACAACCGGTTGGGAAGAATTTCAAGCATCACTAATTTTAGCCTTCGGTAGCAAACCAAGCGCTGCTGAACGTCGTCTTCACATAATTGAGCATTTCGAGTTTATTAAAAAAATCTTTCGCGATATTACGAAAGTGTTACTTTTGAAGGACTTATGATAACCTTAGAAAATCCTGATTTAAATAAACAAGTTTATCATAGATCCGCCAAATTAATACAAAATTTCTCAGACGCATACGTCACGAATCACGGTTGACACCAACGGGCTGTTAATTTCGCAAAATAATTGCAGCCCGTTGTCACTATATTTTGCGAAATTACTTTGCGAAAAGTTTTTGTTGAAGAGTTTTCTATATTTCTGTGCATTCTGATAATGGTAATAAAACCGAAACTAGTCAAAAATTGAATATATTTGAAATAGTACAACCAATGTGCCAAAACTTTTTGCCGAATTTTCTTGTAATTTGACACCTCTCGGAAAGTCAAATAACAGTGTTCATCTTTTAAGCCAGAAAACCCGTTGAGCTGAAAATATACCTACCTGGGTAGTTTTTCAAGAGAAAATATCTGTCAATAAAATTTATGTCATATGACACCTCAAAAGCAGGACGAAAAGTTGTACTAGATGCCAAAATATCGAATTTAAGCTATGTGCAGTTCTCTCAGAATCCACATTTTAAATTTTTACCGGTTGATTTCCGCTATTACCAGACTTCCGGTAAACAATCCAAAAAATTTGGTCATTGAGTTTTTTTTTGGCTGTTGGATGCAGAAATCTGTTTGGGAATATCTTGGTTTGTAAAAAATGGCATGGGGGCTAAGGGTGGGGTAACCTAAAATAAAAGCTACCTTAGATATAAGGAGTCATTTGAATTTTGCCTGGAGTCAAATACGTATGTTTCATATATTAAATGAAAACAATTTTCCGAGTCTCAAAATTTTTAAATTGGAGTCGTATTTCAAAAATTTAATTCACCAAAGAAAATATAATCTAATACAATCTGAATTAATTTTAACAATAACCTTGAATCGATGCTACTAGCGGCTCTCCTGATCTTGGAGTTAACGTGTTTGATTTGACTCCCATGAGTACAATTGCTTCTGATCTGGCTTCGTTGGTTTGTGGTAAATGGATATTCATTTCATCGCCATCAAAATCGGCATTATAGGGGGCACAAACACACTCATTGAATCGTAAGGTTTTCCAAGGCATAACTTTAACTCTAAAAGTAAGATTAGTTTAAAAATTTTAAATAGCGATTGAGGAGAAGGCATAATTACAACTAAAAAAAATATTTTGGAGATTATTTTCAGATACTAATTTTTGTATTAATCTAAGGCCAAATTAAAAATGACTGTCATAGAGTTATATCACCGCCAAGTTATCTTGTCTTTATCTTCCAAATATACAAGACTGCTGCTTTAACTTTCTGACATTAATTTTGTTAATTTCATGAATATTTTCAGAGTCAAATAATAAAATCAATGACATTTATTAGAATTACTTGAAATTTTCACAATTAAAAAAAATCTGCATCCTATTATATCTGTCTAATTAAATAAGGCTTTAGGGGCATTTAAAATGCTCCAAATCCATTCGGGGTGTTAACAGAGTGTACTACCAAAAAAAGCTTCACAAAAAAATTTTCGAAATTTTTGCATTTTTTCGATTTTTTTTAAGTATTTTTTGAAAAATAAAGTTAAAACATAACGTTTGTTCAAATATTTGGACACTAAACTTCAAATCATCGTGTTGACGTAAGCCAACTTTCTCATCAGTGTTTCACTGGCTTTTTTTTGAGCCTACTTTCGAAAAAATCGAAGCACATTTTTTTTCGGAAATTTTTTCACAGTGACCTTAAAAATTCGTATTTCGAGCTTTTAGCAGGAAATTGAAAAAAAGCTCGTCCTTAATCTATTTAGGTAGCTTTTTTTTAAAGGACCACGCCCTGAAGACCAACGGTAAAGAATATCGGAAAACGGTTTTTTGTACTCATCCGACTAGCTAAGGAATTTTAGCCGAATAGAAATGTTCTTGAGGATACTTTGTACAAATTGAGCCGTTTGATATTGTATCCTCAGAGGAGATAGATTTTAAGTCTAAATTGTCAAAAACGTCGTTTTTTTGGCATTCTAGATTGGTCAGTCGCCCGATCAAAAAAGCTCGTCTTAAAGATTTGGCATACTACGCTTACGTGATCTTGAAATTTGAGCTTAATTGGATATATCGTCTGGGAGGAGCATAGATTTTGCAGTTTTGAAAGTCTTCTTGTAACATACTGTACACTAATTGATGTAGATGTCAATAACCATACGTGATGTACTATTTCGGTAGGATTAAGTGATAGATTACAAATCAGTATTTTCGGTCTTTCTCATAAGCTCTTAATTTTCAGAATATATCCCGTGAATATGTCAAATCTGCCAGATATACCCCCTTAAGGGGGTGGTGTTAGTGATTTTTGAGATTTTGGAGGAGGCTCCGTACAGCTAAACCAATTCAGCTGAAACATTTGTGAGAAACAAAAATGATAAATCTATCTTTTATCTCGAAATTTCATTCGACAATTTAGTACCAAACCCACCAAACACCAGGTTAACCGCGGTTAAAAACACGCGTCCCATGGCTTTTTTCAATGAAACAAGGATCCTAGACCTAATATCAGAAAATTTTGAGAACACCTGGGAAATTGTCTGAATTTCAATGTCAAGTGGCTATTTTTTTTCGATTTTTTGCCTCAGAAGCCAGGAATTGGGTTGAATGTGACGAAAAACTGAAAAAAGCCTTATATCAAAACGTTCAAAAAGGCCGTTTGTCGTCACATTCGACCCAATTTATGGCTTCTGAGCAAAAATCGAAAAAATAGCCACTTGACATTGAAATTCAGACAATTTTCCAGAGACGGCTTTTCACTTTTCACATTTATGTTTTCAAAATCTCAAAATTTTCCGTTTTTTACGGAATGAATTTTCAAAATTTTAATAGTAATTCTTACCTATGAGCCATCATAGATTGTCTATGAAGAGACGGCTGTCTGTTGAATAATACAATATCACCATCGTGTAAATGTCTGTGAACCAAATCACCATATCTCAACTCCTTAGCCCGATCATCCCTCCGTTTTTTATTTCTCAAAAAGTTTAAATCGACCTTGTCGCCAGATTTATATTCAATTGTATTAGCGCCTGGATAAGTAGAGCCATTTCTAACCAGGTCTTTCAACTCTTTCATGTTATAACGGTTAACTTCTTCGGGAAAAGTAAGAATTTTTGCAACATCGATGGGGATACCAACTTGATCGATTCTTAAATTTGGATCTGGAGAAATTACAGAACGGGCCGTGAAATTAACACGCTTTCCTTGTAAATTTTGCCGAAATCGCCCTTGTTTACCCTAAATTTAGTTCTGATTATAATCAATCCACAAAATAGCTCACTTGCAAAATTTGTAATATGACACCAGGGTTTTTTGTGCCTTTTTCGTTCATATTTTACTTATATTTCGGAAGAGGAATATTTTTTGGGGTCAAATTACAATTTTTATTTTAACGATAAATAATTTTTTTAAAAGTTTGTATCAACTTATTTCAACGAAACTTATAATTTTTTAAAAAGATATTTTACCAAACTTATTTTTACGATAAATTTTTTTTAACCATTCATTTAACACACGAATCGTACAATATTGTACAAAAGTGCATTTTTTCAAAAATAATTTTGACATTAACCACTTGTTGGTTATAGTATCTTTAGAGGGAATTTCCTTCACTTGTAAATCTATCTCCTCCTAGGCGGCTATATCTGAATATTAGTTAAATTCTCACAGAAAACGAAAACGATGGCATGCCCAAACTTTAAGCGGAGATATTTTTTGATCGAATGATCTAACCAATCTAGAACGGAAAATGACCGATCGTTTTCTGCAATTTCTGCTGACTTTAAAATCTATCTCCTCCGCGATAAATTTTTAAACATAGCTCTAATTTTTACTTGTTAGAATCAGAAATATGATTTTTTTGTGTAATTTCCGGAAAAATGTCGGTAAAAAATGTCACGTGACTCGAAAATACACGAAAAATCAAGCTGACAATTTACTGATCAAAAGCGTTCCTTATGGATATAGAAATTTTCATTCTAAACGCGTCAAATAAGCGAACTATTGTTTTGAACCTACAAAAATACTTTAAGTACTTCTTAAGTATTTCTAAAGAAAAAAATCATGAAAAAAGCGAAAAAAAGTTCGAAGTTTGGATTTTTTTGTGTTTCATTGCTTGTTTTGCACCTTAAAAACATTTGCACTCGATTTAAGGGGTACTCAACGGTTTTTGAACTTTTTGATCACTGCTCGATCAAACGGAACAAGTTTGACAATTCTCAAAAGGCTGATGTGCAGAACTAATCTCTCTGCTCCGATATGCGAGTAAAGAATTTTTTTTAGCAACAGCAGCAGGTGAGGGAGAATTCTAGAACACGTTATTTTGGTCTTTAGATGCCTTTTTTCTTCAAAACACTGTTGAATGGAATTTGATCAATCTTGTATGTAATAGATGACTTGTACTTGGTCTATAACTAGAGGTAAGAATTTTTTGGGAAAGTTCGATCGACTTGTTCAGATTATTGAAGAATACCGTTTTTTTTGTGGATTTTACAATTTAAAGCTTAATTTTCTCAAATTGATTCGATACTTTTTTAAAATTTAGCATATTTGGGGAAACTTGTCCTCTTCATTTTGGTGTAATCGTTTTTTTCAAAATTGCTCCTATTTCATAAAATTTCATTTACTATTAGTAGGTTTTCACCGGATGTCAATTTTTTCAGATTCAGAAAAATGAAGTTGATGCGATTCAGTTGAAAATACAACCAAATGAAGCTGATAGTTAACTGTAAGTAAGAAATTTGCTTACGTCCAATATTAAAATTTTTTGATCGATATATTCTAAATCTATGAAAACGCTTAAAAATTTCTAATTGAAACGAAATTTTCCGCTAAAACACTCCATTTTTGGGTTGTGGGCGGTTCGTTTTGCGTTTTTAGTTTTTTTGTGTTGGTTATTTTGGTTGTTGTGTTGTGGGGGGGGTTTTTTTTGGGTTGTTTTTTGTTTGTTCGGTTGTTCTTTGTTTTTTCGTTTTTTTGTTGGTTTTTGTTTTTTTTGTTGTTGTTTGTGTTTGTTGTGTGTGGTGTTTTTGGCGTTTTTTTTTGGTGGTGTTTGGGTCTTGGTTGGGGGTTTGTTTTTTGCTGGTCGGGTGTGCGTGTTTTTTGGTGTTTTTTTTTGGTTGGTGTTTTTTGGTTGTTTTTGTTTCTGTTTGTGTTGCTTTTTTGTGTTGTGGTTGGGTGTTTTTGTTTGGCGTTGTTTTTTTGGCGTTCTTTGGGTTTTTGTTGGGTTTTTTTTTTTGTGTTTGTTGGTCTGTAGTTTGGTTTTTGTGTTGTGTTTTGGTTTTTGTTTTTGTTGGGTGTGGTTTTCTTTTGGTTGGGTGTTTTGGGTGTTTTGGTTTGTTCTTTTTGTATTGGGTGGGGGTTGTTGTGCTTGCTTGTTGTGCAGTTTTTATTTTTTTTTGTTTGTTTGTTTTCTTGGTTTTTGGTACTTGCGTTTTTTTTTGGCTGTTGGTGGTTCTGTTTGGGTTTGGTTTGTTGGTGGGGTGGGTGGGGTTTGTTTGTTGGTCTTTGGTTTTGCTGGTTCGTTGTGTTTTTTTTTTTGTTTTTTTTGGTGGTTTTTTTATTGTTCTTTTTGTTTTTTTTGGTGTTTGGGTTTGCCTGGGTTGTGTTTGTGTTGGTCTTGTTTGCTTGGTTGTTGGTTTTGTGGTTGGTTTTTTGTTGTTTGGGGGTTGTTGTGGTTTTGTTTCTCTGGTGCCTGTTTTTTTGGGGGGGGTTTTTTTTTTGGGTTTTGTTTTTTTGTTTCTTGTTTGTGTGTGTTTTGGTTTTTTTTTTTTTGTTGGGTTTTTTCTGTTTTTTTGTTCTTTTGTTTTGCGTTTTCTGTTTTGTTGTGTTTTTTTTGTTTTTTTGTCTTTTTTGGTTTGGGGGTTTGTTTGGGTTTGGTGTCTGTTTTTGTTTTTGTTTTTGCTTTTTTTTGTTTTTGCTGTTTGTTTGTTGTTTGTTTTTGGTGTTGGTGTGTTTTTCGTGGTTTTGGTTTTTTGTTTTCGTGGTTTTTTCGGTTTTTTCGTGTTTGTTTTCGGTTTCGGGCATTGGTGTTTTTTTGTTTTTTTTTGGGCTGTGGTGCCTTGGGGTTTTTTTGTTGCTGTGGTTTGGTGTGTTTGAGGGTTTTGTTTTTTGGCCGTTTTGTTGTTGGGGTGTTTGGTTGGTGTGGTTTTTTGGTTTTTGGTGTGGTGTGTTTGTTGTTGTGTGTTGTGTTTGAGCTTATTGGCTTTGTTGGGGGGTGTTTTGGTTTGGTTTCTTGTTTGTTGTGTGATGTTGTGTGTATTTGTGTTGGTGTTTGTTTCGGTCTTTTGTTTTTTGTTTGTGCTTTTTGTTTTTGGGTGGTGTTGTGTTTTTGGATTTTGGGGGGGGTGTCGTTTGTTGTGGTTTTTTTTTTGTTTTTGTTGTCGTTGGGTTGGTTGGTTTTTTTGGTTGCTTTTGTTTGCTGGGCTTGTTGTTTTGTGTGGCTTTTTTTTTGTTTTGCTGGGGTTGGGTGTGTGTGCGTTTGTTGGGTGTTTGTTGTGTTTTGGTTTGGGTGTTGTTGTTTTTCGGTCGGTTTTTTTTTTTTGTTTTTTATTTGTTTTTGGTGTTTTTTTTTTTTTTCTTTTGTGTGTTTGGGGGGTGGTTTTTGCTTTTTTGTGTGTTGTGTTTTTTTTGTTTTTTTTTTCGTTCTGTTGTGGTTTTTTTTGTTGCGTGTGTGGTTTTGTTTTTTTGTTTGGTTTTTTCGGGTGTTTTGTTGGGGTTTGGTTGTTTTTTTTGTTGGGTCGGGCGGTGTTGGTTTTGTTTGGTGTTGTTTTTTTGTGCTTTTTGTTGTTTGTTATGGGGTTTTTTGTGTTTTTGTTTTTTTTTTGGGGGTTTTGGGGTTATTTTTTTTTGTTTTTTTGTTTTGTTTTTTTGTTTTTTTTTTCGGTTTTTTTTTTTGTTTTTTTTTTTTGTGTTTTGTTGTGCTTTTTTTTTTGTTCGTGTGTTGTTTTTTTTTTGGTTTGTTTTGTTGTTTCTTGTTTCGTTGTGTTGTTTTGTGGGGGGTTTTTTGTTTTTTGTTGCGTTGTTATTGTGTGGTTGTTTTTTTCGCTTGGGTTTTGGGGTTGTGTTTTGTTGGTTTTTGTTGGGGTTTTGGGTTTTTTTTTGTTTGTTTGGGTGTTTTTTTTGTTTTTGTGTGCGTTTTGGCGTTTTTTTTTGTTTTTGGTTGGCTTTTGTTTGTGTTGGTTTGTTGTTTTTTTCTGTTGTTGTTGGTTTTTTTTTGTTTTTTTTTTGTTTTCTTTTTGGTTTGTCGTTTTTGTTTTTTTGTTTTTTTTGGTTTTTTGTGCCTGTTGGGTTTTTTGGTTCGGTGTGGTTTTTGTGGTGTTTTTGTTTTTTTTTGTGTGTGTTTTTGGTTTGTGTCTTTGTTTTTTGGTTTTTTTTTTTGTTTTATTTTTTTTGGGTGGGTTTTTTGTTGGTGTTGTTATTTTTTTGGTTTTCGTGCTGGTTGGTTTTTCTTGTTGTTTCTTTTTGTGGTGGTTTTGTTCGGGCTTCTGTGTTTTTTGTTGAGGGTGTGCTTGGCTTTGTTTTTTTTTGGTTTGCGTTTTGTTGTTTTTCTTGTCTTTGGTCGGTGTGTGCTGTGTTTTTTGGGGTTGTTTTGTTGTGTGTTGGTGTTTTGGTGTGTTGGTTGTTTTTTTTTTTTTGGGTTTTTTTAAAATTGTTGGTCCTATTATTGCATGTTGTGTTCATTTGACTCTTTAGGTTTGGTTTTGTCGCTCGATGTATGTGTTTCGGATTGTGAGAAAATGAAATTTGATCGTGTTTGGTATTTCATTGTCCCATGAGTTGTTTATGATGTAAATTTTTGTTACTCATGGTTAATTTGTGATCTGATATTTCGGTAGAATGCTAAGCGCTTTGAAATTTCTTAAGAAGGCTTGTCTGCATATTGTGAATTCGATTAGAATTTTAGTTGGATAAGCATGTCTTCTTTATTTCAGGTGAAATAGTTTCTCGAAATCTGCTCCTATAAATAGAAAATTGCTTTTGTTCAACCGGAAGTCAATTTTTGGAGTTCTAGGAGATTATTTTCATTCGATTGAACTGAAGTACCTTCAAATTGAAGCTACTGCAAAACTGAAAAAAGGTGCTCCTCACTTTTACGTTTTTCATAATTTTCATTAAAATTGTCTAATACAATACCGGCAGAAAAAATCAGAGTCGCATATATATGCGGCATATCCCCTTAAAATCATATCACTGTTAAATGTAACCCTGATAGGCAGGAACAAATGAAGACGATCTAAACAACTTCCTTAATGCAAATTATAAAAACTCAATAATTCTATCGAGCAAGGAAGATGGCTGGCAAAATATTCTGGACATCAAGGACAATAGGATGGTGCTGGGAAGTCTTACAATCTCTTCATGCATTGATGATAAATTCTCAAGTTAATTTAAATGCATTACCAAGAGATCAAAGCCAAAGCAGCACCAGACAATCTCTGGTGCAACGTTTAAAGGTAAATATTTACGCAAATTGTTGCATATTTATGAATTTTTTAAAAATATTTTCTCGTTAAAATAAGTTTTGAAACAAAAATACTTTAACCATTACACACCAATAATTTTCTATCCATTACACACTTATTGTATCTAATTGGTACAAGCCCTTTCATAAAATCACTATCACACAACCGATCTCAAAGTTACGACTTATATTAAGAAAGTTCAAACAAATATCTCAAACTTGTCTTTTTAAATAGTATATTTTAATTTCAAAGGGCTCAAAAGCGACACTCCTTCAACGATAAAAAGTAACATTTTAGATATTCTGTCTCTAATATCAAAACTCAGCCATTTTCAAATTATGTATTTTAATTACATATGCTAGATTAATAAATTACCTAACTCCAGCATTTTTCGAAATTATTTTCTGATAAGTATCTATTGGAGTAACGAAGTTTTTTGTAAACTCTAATTTTTCAAAAAATTTCTCGTTTTTTCTCTAAGTTTTGTTTCGCTCAAATAGATTTAAATAAATTGTTATAAATTTGATCTATGAAATGATATTTGAGAAAGTGATTTTTTAAACTTCAAATGTATATGAGGCTAAAGAGCACACAAAGGCGCAAATAATTTGGTTCGATCATAATTATCAAAAATAAGACTATATAGGGATGATTTGTCACCTGTGAATCTGGTAAAGCGTCTGTATCACGTCGAGACCAAATATAAGGGCCGAACCTATGTGTGTGTTTCATTCAAAAAGAGACCGAAATAAAAATGTCAAAAAATACAAATTAGAGCGATTGATTAACTTCAAAAGAGATAAACTTTATATTAGAGAAATATTTATCGTAAGTTGAGATTAATTTATTGTTATATCCGAGTTTCCAATCATAACAGTATGATTAATAAATATTTTTGCGCTGTATTCAAGTTGTTTTTTTGTGATTTTTAAATTTCGGTATACACAACTTAAAATCCCATGTGTTGACAAAGTATTAGTCTGATTAAATTGAAAAAGTCAGTTTTGTTCCTTGAAAAATTCTGCAATCAGTGACTGAAGTTTATAATTACATATATAATTAGTTTTATGTCAATCGTCAGTTTTGTGAGACAAAGGTGTTCAGAAAAAAACTTTCTTCATTTTTTATAAACGCTCTCATTTGACAGAAGATTATGCCATGACATTTATATTAACATAATCTTAATCCTCGTACAATTTGTATCGTCTCTGATGTTTTCGAGTCGAAAATATTTTCATACTAGACTTCTACAGCTATTGTAGGAAGCGGAGCTCAACTTTAAAGGAGAGCTCAAAATTATATTTTGTTTGTCTTTCTGTCGCTCTCAGTCGAAACGAAGCCATGCAATCTAGTTTTTAAGTCGATATTTGAAAATTTCAGACAATTTTGTGTAATCATAGTGAATCTCATAAATAAATATTAAGCGGTTAAATTCTAACATCGAATT
>SCLH01001610.1:0-22219 GCA_004367855.1 Oikopleura vanhoeffeni | reverse complement strand
AGCTTTAAATTGTAAAATCTCACAAAAAAAACGTTTTTTCATAATTCTAGAACAGTCCGATCGAATTTCCCAAAAAATCTTACCTCTAGTTATAGACCAAGTACAAGTCATTATTCATAAAGATTTGATCAAATTCCATTCAACCGTTTTTGAGAAAAAAGGCATTAAGACAAAATAAGTGTTCTAGAATTCTCCCTCCACCTGCTGCTGTGGTCTCAAAAAAATTTCTTTACTCGCTATCGGAGCAGGAAGATAGTTCTGCACATCAGCCTTTTCAGAATGTTCATAACTTGTTCCGTTTGATTCTGGGCAGTGATCAAAAAGTTCAAAAACCGTTGAGTACCCCTTAAATCGAGTGGCAAATGTTTTTAAAGGTGCAAAACAAGCCAAATGAAAACAAAAAAAATCCAAACTTTCGAACTTTTTTCGCTTTTTCAGATTTTTTTTTCTTTAGAAATACTTAAGTAGTACTTAAAAGTATTTTGTAGGTTCAAACATGATTCGCTTATTTGACGCGTTTAGAATGAAATTTTCGATATGCCATAAGAACGCTTTTGATCAGTAAATTGTCAGCTTGATTTTCGTGTATTTTCAGTCTCATCACGTGACATTTTTTACCGACATTTTTCCGGAAATTACCAAAAAAATCATATTTCTGATTCTAACAAGTAAAATTTTTGAGCTTATTTTTAAAAATTTATCCCGGAGGAGATAGATTTTAAAGTCAGAAATTGCAAAAAAAACGTCGGTTATTTCCGTTCTAGAATTGGTTAGTCATTCGATCAAAAAAATCTCGCGCTTAAAGTTGCATGGCATCGTTTCGTTTCTGTGAGAATTTGAACTAATTCGGATATAGCGCCTAGGAGGAGATAGATTTACAGTGAAGGAAATGTCCCCTCGAAAGATACTATAACAACAAGTGTTAAATGTCAAAAATAATTTTTGATGTACTGAGTCGCAAGATCAAGGATAGATCTACATATGAGATTTCATTTATTTTCATGAGCTCTTAGTTTTCAATATAATTCACCGAGAATATGTCATCAGAGTCGCATACCCCCTTAATCAAGAAAAAATTACAAACGATAAAATAAAGCGATGCTTATCGACTTTTATATTTTCAGAAAAAAATTAAAAGTACAGTATGTGTTTTTTTCTTTTCGAAATCAGGAACTGCTGTAAATGGATATTCCGCCAATGAAAATGTCAAAAAAACATACTGTACATGCGAAACTTTTCTATCTTAGTGTCGATAGTGACCATCACCCCCTGTACAGGGGTAATATCGCCTTGGCAAGTAACTCTTGAGAGTTTTTTTGTCAAAAATGAAAGACGCGGTCGAAATGACGTCATAATTTGAACAGTTTTCAGTTTTATGAAGAGTTTTACAATAGGTTCAAATTAAGTGAATCACTTTAATGCGTAGAATTAGTACTCCACCAAACGCAATCAAACAAAAATTCAGAAGATTTTACAGTGATTAGTGCAACACTTTTGAACTTTTTTATTTTTAGAGCTCTGAGTGCAATGGCCCATTGCGAATGGGCAACCACCTGGAGAATGGGGAGAGTAAACCTACAATTTTGCACATTTAAACTATTTCTTCGATAGAAATCTCAAAACCAAAACTAATTCCGGGGTCTGAAAATAAACCCTTACATATCAGGGCAAAAAGCAACAGTGAGTGCAATGGGCCATTGCCAATGGGCTACTTTAATTAAAAGCTCATGTGTTGCTTACTAAAAAAGCTCAATGGAGATTTTTTTTCTTTTTCATCGGACTACCGGTTCACCGGTAACCGGAGATCTTATTATATAGATCATATTTATTATATTCAGTATAAAATCGAAACTCGGTTTCGATAAAGTTCCAAACATAATAAAAAAAATGCCTTATTTTTGTTCAAATTTTTTTTTCAATATTTGGTTCAAATCAACAAAAAAATCTACAAATGGCTACTTTAACTTTTCGACTCGGTGACCAATATTTTTTTTATATGCTCTTTGAAAAACCATATGACATGGTTTATGATTTTGGTCAAAATAATTAGAAATATTTTGAAAATTTTCTCATTTCTTGTTCAAAAATTTTCAAACTATTTTTTGGAATCCTTAGTGAAAATATAGGAATGATTACTGTCACTGTATTAAAATATGCTTTCGTTTTGTTTCTTCGCTGTTGTTTATTTACTCTGAATCATACTTTTTTGAATGAAAATACGGTTTTGCGCGAAATTAAGTTAGCCCTTTTAGTCAGAATTAAAAAAATATTATGTTACCTAGACTTGCCTAATGATAAGCCGACCTGTCGACCGTTTTAAATTTATTTCATTCAACTCATGAAAAAAAATATTTCTTTCGATGTGCTAAAATTCGGTTTTTTTTTTCGACTTTTTCAAAAATTTAATTTCGATTTTGACTTAAAAATTGTTTATTATAACTTAATAAATTTTTCAACGGTCGACAGGACCGTATTTTAGAGCTTCTAATTAATAAAAAAAAATTTTACTGTTAATTTAGACACGTACTTACAAACGCGCGTTTTTGAGTGTTTTTCAAAAGACGATTTATAAAGTAAAAATAATCAATCAGAAGAAATTCAGATTATACAAAGTAAGCTGAAAAGTGCAACTTGAGTTCGAAAAGTTTTTATTGAAAAATTTTGAAGTGGCAAAAAGTTCCCATCAAGACAAAACAAAGTGAAAAAGTGCAATCTGTCAAAATGCACCGAGGCCCTTAAGTGCAACAATCTTGAAAACGACCTTATGTTTTTTTAACGATATGGGCATTCCGGGGATAAGCCCCCTGTATTTAGCAATTCAAACAAACCTGTGGCGAATTAACACAGAAAACCTTCAAAATATTAGTTTTTGAATGAAAAACTCGCAAAAACGAATTTGTACTGATTTTTTCTTCGTGCGTTTCCAATTTTAAAATAAAAAAAAAACGTGCTAAAGATTAAAAACGTATAACTTGTAACCTCCCTGATATCTGACACAACGGATGGCCTGATCACAGACGGTGAACTGGTACGACGTCAGAGATTAAATTACTTGGGTTACTTGATTCAATTGACATACAAGGAGTGATAATCTTCTTTTTGGAATATTGGGAAACAAATGCTTCGCAGTAATGGCATCATAGTTATTTCCGACTGCACTTTTTTAACGATTCTTTACCTCTTTTACTGCTTTCACAAGCGCTGTCATATCAGACCGAAATATGTCGGATGCTTGGGTGTTCAATCGATCTTGACGTTTCTTTAAATTTGAATTTTTCATGCAAAATTTGTGAAATCCAACTTTTTTTACTGGGCATTGAAATCTTTGCAAACTGCAAATTTTTGAACTTTCTTACAATCGCCATAATTTCCTTCTTCAGTCTAGTTTTTTGCTGGTATGAAATTATTGGGATTATCCAACCGAAACGAAAAAATTCTCTAGAATTTTGCGACCGGCAAGCGAAGGATGTTTCTTCAGAATCAATGGGATCATCAAGCATGACACGGGACAGGTTTTGCAAACATTTGTAATAAATTATAAGTGTGGGGTAAAATAGCCAGTGTGAAATATTGGTAAAGCTAATAGTTGGGTTACAACATTTTTTTATTCCAACGTGTGTCGATTAGCACACATACTTTCAAATATCATATTTTCGTATGGATTATAATGAAATTTTTCTGGCAAATAACATACCAAAATAAAAAAATCGTTATTGAGTATTTAATCATTTTAACCGAACGTAAAATTAATAGTTGTTGATTCAACGACACTCATTTACGACACTCACTTAAGGGGGTGCATCGATCCGGCAGATTGGTACATTTGTTCAGAGCGATAAATGAAAGAAAAAAATGTGAAAATTAATTTTTTTATTTTTATCTTCAATAAAAGTGTTCATTCTTGCGAACGTTTATATTTTTAATTTCTTAACATAACTAATTATCTGGGAAAATATAAAAAACCACTTTTCGCTGTGCATCGATTTCCAACTACAGATTTTTTTTTTAAAAGACGATATTAATAAACTTCAGACATTGTCGGGTGTTATGCGCTAAAAAGTCTTGTTTTTATGTTGCTTATTAAAAAATTTCCTTGATATGAAAGTTTTTTTCCCATGAAAAATGGTTAAAAATGGCAAAAAGTAGAGGAAAAACAACTTTTTTGAGATAAAAATTGACCTTCATTGCGTTTTGATATTAAAAAATGTCTTACTATCTAAAGAAATGGCGCTTATAACACCCACATTGTTATTTGAATTTTTGACCAGCATAAAATTTCTAAATTTAGTGCCAAATGGCACTTATCGAGTGTACAGCGAGTGTTTAAAAATTTCATCGATAGTTTAGACATGAAAATCGCGCGACCAACTCATTAGTTGACATACGGATATTTAATAGATACCAAAACATTTAATATGTGATTCTGCCTGATTTTTTATGGAGAGTTTAAAAACCACTAATAAAAAATTTTGGACTTGATTTGCGGAAAATTTCATAATTTTTTTTAAAAAATTCGACAAAAAATGACAAATAAACATATTATGATTTTCAAACAGCAGCCAGAAAATATGAGACATGCATGAAAAAAGTTAAAGTGGCTTTTTTTTTAGCTTTTTCATTTTCAAAAAACGATCAGAAAAAATTTTGGACAAAAAATGCGGAAATTTTCATAATGCTTTGATTTTTTTGAAATTTTACGAATTCAAAAAATAAAGTTCGGACTCAAATCTTCCCTAAAATAGGCAAAATATTATTATAAGTAGATGCACATTTATTCTGGTTCAGCTAACGATAATAAGCAGAAAAAGTAAGCCAACTAATTATATTTCGTAATTAAATTGACTCCAGTCTGCCGAGTCGATGCCACCCCCTTAAGTGAAAGCAACACAATTTTTATGAAAACAATACATTTTTTGCTTCAAAAAGCTCCATTTTTTAACACAAGGATGCCCAGTCTTTCCGGCAAAAATATGCCGAAAATATATATATAAAAAGATTTTTCTATCTATATCTTATATTTTCAATTATGAGTCTGAAAAGTAGTACAGATGTATTGAAAAAAAAATAATGAAAGGTGAAAAAGATACCGTAAATGTAAAGCTTCTTAAGGGGATTGTGGGTGCTTCCAGCAATGTGCTGGGGAGAAATAAGCCTTTTTTTAAAACTCAAATATATTTTGTGAGAATAAGTGGACATCTAAAAAAAAATCTGATTATCCTATTTATTTTCTGCTTTAACAATTTTTGAATACCTATGTTACGGTTTGAGTTTTTTCTTATTATGAATAATTAACATTTCACTAAAGTTTTCTTCGCTACTTGAAACTAAAGCTATTCATCAAAATATCGATTTTGTTAACAACCCCGTTTTTTTGTTTCACTCAAAACCTCTTCATTTCAATTTTGTTTCTTCGCTACTTGAAACTCACGCGGTATGTTTCAATTGCACATTGCAGTTCCTAACCTCTGAAATGTATAAAATTGATAAATTTCTAGGAAAATATTCAAAAAACCAACCGCTAATGCATAAAACCTAATTGCTGCTTTTATCTTCATTGAAGTTTAACTTTATATCACGTATCCGAAAATTACATAATGCCGATATCATTTGTCAGAAAAAACATTCTCTACAATGTAGCCTGAGAATTTTTTTTAATTCATCTTTAATTCCGCGAGAATTTATTTTGAAAATGCATTGCTATAGTTAAATATAGGCAAAATGTACATTATTTTACAAAAAAAAAGTTTAACTCACGAACGGTACATACTAAAGTAAAATTATAGCCTGACAAAATTATAATAATTTTTTTCAGATTTCTCGCAATCACTATTTTATGCTGATTTAATGCGCGCCATTATAGGGGCAACCATTATAGGGACGCCATTATAGGGGCAAAAATATTAACAATTATAATATTGAAATTTCAATTTGAAATACTTTCATTTAGTGTAACTTTTTGCTGTGATTATCATTCTTCGTGATTTGAGACTATCCTATGTCTAGAATTTTAAATAAATAAATTATTTTTGCAAGCAAATCCGATATTCTGGAGCTAGTTACTCGATAGTAATGAACTTTTTTTTGCTTGCAATCAATTTCTCGTGTGCTGGATGGTCGGAAATAACTACTGCACTCACAATCCCCTTAAGGGGTGTCGAAGATAGAAACTCGAACATGCGAAAGTATTTTAACCCTAACTAAATCAATATGGCCAAAATGTCCAGGACAATCTAAATTTGGTTTTCCACACGTCGGGCAGTCTCCTTGATCCCTGTTAAATACTCCTAGCTTTGGGTCAAATACTCCATATTGACTTGGTTCTCTTGTATCTGGTCGTATATAAGGCACAAAGTTGTTAACTTGAACAACCGAATACTGCCCCAAAAGCTGAGGTTCGGGCACGCCGAAAATCATACTTTCGGGGCGATATATTTCGCCCTTCTCATGAAACTGCTCTTTTTGCGACGTCATACGACCTCTTAAGAAAACGAAACATTATTTTTCTATGTTATTACTAGTTAAAATTTATAAACAATAAATAATTGAACATTTCGCTTCTATTAGCATGTTCAAGATTTTGAACTGATTTTTTCAGACAAATATACAGGGTGAGTTGTGCGAAAATAATAAATTAAGCACCTCTTTGGGTTCTGATCTAAGTTAATAAAGTAGGCGATATAATATCCTTAAGAAAGAATTTAACGAAAATGTGGGCAAAGAAGTGTAATTTTTTAAACTATTTTTTCACGCTATTCAAACGTGAGAATTTAAAAAAATACAATTCTTTGCTAGAATTTTACTTTTTTGTTAATTATTTTAAAAAGGTGATGCATTTATTATTTTCGCTGAACTCACCATGTATATTTTTCTGAACAAACCAGTTCAAAATGCTTATAAATAAAAGCG
Organism: Oikopleura vanhoeffeni; assembly: GCA_004367855.1. Taxonomy (NCBI): domain Eukaryota; kingdom Metazoa; phylum Chordata; class Appendicularia; order Copelata; family Oikopleuridae; genus Oikopleura; species Oikopleura vanhoeffeni. The sequence goes on along the minus strand of SCLH01001610.1, from coordinate 15,313 downwards.
AAACGTTGAATTCTTATATTTTTATAAACATTATTTATTTTTTTATTTTCGTGAATTTATTTTCAACTTTAAGGGGAAGGGGTTTGTGACGAATACAGTAGAGTGAACAACAGATTACGAGTGGATGACCAGACAGCTTTAAATTGTAGGTAAAAACTGATGATCATTAACATCATGATTTTGTATAAAATTCAATAAAGTTACGTAACTAATTATTGAAACAGACCTACAGTCACGTGACAGATAAAATTTGGCGCAAGACTTATTTCGGATTTTTGCATCCATAGATTAAGATAAGAATCGTTTTATCGCAGATCATACCTGTCCGGACAAAATAACTTGTTTTTTGAGCTTTTTGATTTGAATTGTAAAATTTGTTTTTAATGAATTTATGGTCAAAATAACTTTTTCAAGTCTGAGGACGCTTCTAAATTAAATTCCAAGAAATATGTAACCCGAAAAAGATTGGAATTCGAGATTTGACTTGGTTCTTAAATTAGAATTCTATTTATATTTTGTGTGAAATTAATAAAAAAATATCGAAAACAAACGTAAAAAATCTTAGAAATCATCTATTTAAAACTGGGGTCATCATCACCAAGTTTTGTCATACATTTTGTCGTACAGTGCGCTAATAGACATGTTGTCAGAGCACAAAAAACAAGTAACTTTGTCCGGGCAGATATTACTGAAATGAACTCATAAATTAATTATATTAAAAGAAAATAAAAGCAAAGTTAAAATCAAGCAGAGAGATGACATAAAATTTGGAAATGTCGATCAAAAATTTTATCTAGACCATGAAAATAAAAAAAATGCGTGTTTTGTTTCAAATAATTTATTTTGGAATAAAACCTATAATTTCGTTTGAAGATCTGGCTTCGAATAATTGTTGAAAATATTCAAATTTAATAAAATTCTTCGATAGGTAGCTAAAATTTCATTCAAAAACACCTCGTATTTAGAGATGCAAATTAAAAATTAAAACAGGCAAATATATATTAGTAAATACTTAGAGTTAAATAATTTAAAGTGGGGCTTAATTTAAAGTAATAAATTATTGAACCATGCAGAAAAATGGAAATTGTAGCAAATTTTTAGAGAAATAAATTTTTTGAATATACAGTGCCAACGTTCAATAGTAGCCAATCAGATCATTTTCGCGAAAGATCAAACACGCTATTTAAAGCGAGTAAAACCTCTCACTCTGAGGGCACTGTATTTAAAGAATCGAAATGAACTTTACAATATAGTCTAGAATTGAGCTTATAGACAAACATTTTTGATATAAAACTATGAACGAGAGCTCATGTGGAAAAAATTTTATGAAACCGATCAAAATTAATTTATTATTGGAATTTTGATTTAATCAATAACTCGTAGTTTTGAATGTTGGTGTCTGATAGGTTGGCCTCGACCAACATTACTAGAACAATAAAGTGAAAAAATTTTGGCATTTAATTCCCACTTCTGAAACCAGCAAAAGTAATAAAAATCGGCCAAATTTTTTTCAACAAAAATTTAGAAAAAAAATTGTCAAAAAATGTGTATATATAAATGGACTTCAACTATCTCAAATTATTTGTTGTTAGATGAATTGAAAAAACTGAAAAATCTGTCTGACTTCGTAGACGTATTTTCTTTAAATGCAGAGACAAATGATTGTTAATCAAGACATTTTTAAGTTTAAAGACTTCAACCAGTAATAGTTTAATTAAGGCAATTTCGACTCTTAAAAAATGTTTTGTTAGTGTAAATACCTATCACTTCGCTTTCAAAGAGTAATATTACACGGTACACCGCGGTGTTCAACATTCTCAGAAGTGAAAATTGCCTCTAAACTTGCTCCAATTTAGCTGAGATTTCAGGGATTTTGAGTAATGTGGTAAAAAAAATGAGATTAAAACTCAAGAAATTTTCAAATTTTCGAAATCGCTGATTGGCCGAGCTTAAATCATTAGTTAAGGTACCTAAAATTGGTACCAAATTGAGCGCCAAAGAAAAATAGAAAGAACTGTTTTTTTCTTTTTCTCTACAATTACAAACTTTTTTAGTCAAACTTTTAGATTGAAAAGTTGGAAATCGAAAAATCGCATATTCTATAGATAATTTCTTTTTTTGTCTCATTCTGTCTCAGATTTGTCACGTGTTCAGAGACCTCAAAAATTAAATATGTTCTCGTAGTTAAATTTTAATAACTAATGATTTAAGCTCGGCCAATCAGCGATTTTGAAAATTTCTTGAGTTTTAATCGCATTTTTTTCCCCACATTACATTAAATCCCCGAAATCTCAGCTAAATTGGAGCAAGATTAGAGGCCATTTTCACTTCTGAGAATGTTGAACACCGTGTATCCTGACCAATATCATTTCTGTGATATTTAGGTATACGTTATGGAGTATACATTTTTGGTCGACTTTTTTCTAAATGCCTATCTTTTGCTGAAAAGTGTGTCGGCGGAAATCAGCATTTAAAGTTAATTAAAAACAACGAAATGTTTTTCTTTCGATTATTTTTCGCGCCCACAAATTCTTCGTAGCAAAAGATAGGAGAAACTACCAAAAATATATAGCCCATAAGATAAGGGGCCATAACTACCGTCGCGACGCGTCGAGTGGTATAAAGACTTTGATTTTCTGAAATTTGAAACTAACAGTTTCTCAGTCTTAATTGAATTGTAAATTCAGAAATCATGAATGGGGTTGTGGCGGAAATAAATTCAGGCCCCTTGTAAATGCTCTAACTTTTTGTCTAAAACTGAGTAAAATGCTGCTCTACAACCTACACTGTACTTAAACCTGTACTTAAATACATTTCAGAATACGGTTAAAATCGGATGTGGCGATTTTGAAAAAGACCAATCCGGTGCTTGTGATTAATACTATATGAGTATATCCTAAAACCTTAGTATTGACTTGCAGGACGTGATTTTGCAAAAACCATGCATAAATTCTAGTTGCCCCTTATAATGTTAGGTAAAAGAGACTAAATTTATCGAACTTCAGAAAATGAGCTTTTAATAGCATTTAGAAGCAAACGGGAGTGTATTATTCCCAAAAAAAGTTGCAGAAACGGAAAAGCAAAATAGAAAATCGTAATTTTGCTCATTATAGTGTTGTTTCGGTAGATAAAATGGTTTTATTTCGTAAATAAACTAAAATGAAAACCGAGAAAAGTTTCATGAATCAAAGACCATCAAAGAACAGTAAGCTGGCAAAATGAACGAACATTAACGAGATGTACTTTTTAACTCACAGTAGTAATTGATTGCGTAAATTAAATATTTTAATCGTCTATTAATATTGTTATACACCTCAGAAATTTAATTTTAGGAGAACAGAGACATTTCCAAGGCGGTGGTATCTTTATCATTGAACAAATCGAATTTTTAAAATGGCACTAAAAAGTCAAAAAATCTTCTTTTTATGCTACATGCTGTACTTAAAAATTTCCAATATTTTTTTTAAATACGTTTTTTGTGCAATTTTAAAAATTACAAAACTAAATTTCTATACAAAAGATACGACCGCCCATTTTCAAACCTACTCAACTGTATTTATAAGTTGTTTAGACTATAATTTTTGATAACACAGTTGAAAGGTTTTAAAAGACGACATTTTGAGTTGGTAGTAGAATTTATATTATTTGTTTCGAAAAAAAATCTCAGCGAACATCATTGGTGTCAAATTTTTCAATCATTTTCAGATTTCAATTTTAGACATATAAATTATGATATAATCTTGATTGACATGATTTCTCGGAAATTTACAGCCTGCCTTTTTTAATTGTCCCCGCAAATTGTGTGTAATATTCGTCGCCCAATCAAAATTCATTTAATGAAAGATACTCGACTTCGTTAATAACACGATTTGGGGGACGCAAAAAAAACCTGTATTTTTGCTGAAAATGGCTACCAACCCAATTGATGATTTTTAAGCTGAAAAATTAAGTAAAACGTATCAAAAAATTGAAATTGTACGCTTTAATAATAATCTCAACTATCAATTTTTGAACCTAAAAAGGAAAAAAATATTTACAGATATTACCGTTTGCAATAAATTACACCATGATATCAAAGAAAAATTGTATGAAAAGGCGCACGTAAGGGCTGGTCGCGCTAGAAACTAAACGGATTATTTTTATTGTTTTGGTTATTCTGAAGGGATAGCGGCTGAACACCAAACATTAAATTTTGAGGTTGGCTACTAAAAACAGGATTTGAAGTCGGCTTCATAGATTGAATGGATGATTGTTGAATTAAATTATTATTCATGGTCGGAGTTAAGGGGGCCATGCCGCTACCAGATAAACCATCGAATCCACCGGTGTTCTGCTTAGCCATTTGGTTGATTGATGGACCTTAAAAACGAGTTAGCCAGGGAAATAAAAAGGACGGCATTTTCTAAATCCTAAACTTTTTAATGAAGTAGAAAAAATAACGATCGTCGTTGCAAATTTTACTTTTTCAAGCGTCTCAAGGACAAAATGAATAAGGAAATTACTGATTTTTCACAAAATCGAAAGAAGATATTTCAACTGGCATTTGTTCATAAATTTTTTTTGAAGGATGTTACTGGCCTGTAGCGCTTCCAGAAAACTCGAAAAGTAATAGATGTTTCTTATTTTATGAGAATACTATTTTTAAACTTTTGAAAATTTACTCGGGCATAATTAATCGGGCGTAGGTATCGCTAAATCGTATTTTTTGAAGTGAAATTTTGACGATTTAGTAAATCTGAGAATTATGCCCGAGAAAAGTTACACAAAAAATGACGAGTATTACTAAAAACAAATTCTAAAATCAGACGAACTCCAAACCATAAGTTTTTCATTTTCAACTTTTAGATTAAGAGCTCTACGTGCCGTGGACGGCCTTTTAGGGAGTGGTGAGTTATAATTAAAGTATTTTTTAAAAGTTTTCAATTGGACAGTTATTGACAAAATCTTTTTATATTTTCCAATATTTTTTAATATGTTGTTCAACTTTTTGGATGAATGACGGTACTGACTCAAAGCATCAGATTAATTACAACCTACCGCTGTAGAAAACGATATTTAGTAGGCGTCCCAAAAAGCACTAAAAAGCTTTCTCCTCCTTCGTTTAATTGCTTTCTGTTACTTGACATTCAGTCTTAATATATAAATGATATATATGAATGTCAAGTAACAGAAAAAAATAAATAAAACGAAGGAGGAGTAGACTCTTTAGTGATTTTGGGACGCCTACTCAAAATCATTTTTTTAAGCGTAGGTTGAATAATCTGATGCTCTGAGTGGTACCGTCATCATCTCAAAGAGTTGAACTGCATATTTAAAAAATAGTTGAATAATTTCATGTGTCAGATTTGTCAAGAACTCCAATTAAAAACTTCTAAAAAACAGCTTAATTATCGTCACCCACTCCCTTAAAAAATAATTTTAAATATGAACAATGTCAGTTTGAATCTCTTCTTTCGATTCTTAGCAAAATTTTGAATTTCCTTCTTTTATTTTGTTTTTGGGTAGAGACGTTTGAAAAAGTCACATTCGCGACGACCACTCCCACTTTAAGGGGGTGGTCGTCGCATTTTAAGGGTTTTACAATGGCCAATTGTCGCAAAAGTACAAATCGTTCGACCACATATTACCTCTCACTGATATATTTAAACAAAAATCTTGCATCCAAAAAAAATCGAAAGTGACGGATGGCTCGTCCAATTAGAAAAGTGCTTACAAAAGTGACGGAATTAGTTTTTCAAAATGTATCTCCTCCCTGGTTTGTAAAGGTACAACAATGATTTATAGCGCAAATTAACCAGACAGAACGTGGGCAGAGTCCAACGTTAAGTTTTGAAAAAAAACTTGAATTTGGCTTCAGAATCACCAAAAAACAGTATTTTGAAAGTATCCAAATAGGGCCATTGAAAAACCCTTAAAATGCGACGACCACTCCCTTAAAGATATTAGCTTCTAACATTTGTATTAAGTTTATGGCATAAACGTTAAGGGAGTACTGGTCGCATTTTAAGGCCACAAAACAGGGTTTTCAGCGTGCCTCAAAGATAATACTTGAAACAAGCACGAACATATGCGATTTCAGTTTAGGGATAATTGAAACATTGATCTTGCTTCAAAAACACATCGGGAGGGCCTCCTGATACAGCCGACACAATCAGGAACGACCTCAAAGTGGCACTTTTTCAGCTTTTCAAAAGCCCTATCCTCCCTGAGTTTTGAAGATAGAGAATACTTTTTTATAGCTTTTATTAGACCAAGAGAACGGGGGCAGAGCCCCCCCCATAGTGAGTTTTACTCAAAAAAATTCATCCGGCGCTTAATGAGGCCAAAAAACTTGGCCAAAAAAAAATAAAAGTTTTTGCTCATTTAACGCGCCGGATGAATGTTTTTGAGTAAAATCAAACTAGGGGCTCTGCCCACGTTCTCTGTGGTCAAGAAAAGTATTTCTCTATCTTCAAAACTCAGGGAGGAGTAGGCTTTTGAAGTGAAATGGTTGCCACTTTTGAAAGAGTCGTTCCTGATTGGTCGGCTTATAGAGGCCTCACGATGTGTTTTGTGAGCAAGATCAATGGTTCAATTATCCCTAAACTGAAATCCATAGTGTTTCGTACTGTTTCTAGTATATTCATTGAGGCGACGCTGAAAACCCTTTTTGGCCTTAAAATGCGACCAGTACTCCCTTAAGCGTTATAATCTTCAAAAAAAAATTAAAAGTGTAAGATAAAAAATACCGTCGCCTATGAAAAGGTCCCTGAAATTGACACCAACAGAAATTTTCACATACGCAAGTAGTATAATTTTTTTTTAGGTTCTCTGACCGCGTGGCATTTTTAAACGAAACAGGGTAATTGCAAACGAATTTTTGCATCCAACCATCAAAGGATAACTACACATATGTAAACACATGTATGAAACATTTGGCGAATCATCGGATATAAAGTCATTAGGTGGTTTGCAGTTTAGGTCATACGATTTTAATTCTTCGCAGTTGGCGAAACCGTGATAAAAACCCCAATTTTTTATTTTTGTATTTGGCTCCGACACCATGGTGCACTAGTGGTGCAGCACCACTCGCATATGCGATAAGCCTCACTCGTATTTAAATCTCAAAATATTTTGCGGATTTTTGCAAAAAAACCCTCGACTTCCATCAGAAGATTATAAAATTCGATCTCGTGATAAGGACTCTAAATCATTATCAAATCATAAGCATGGTATTCGAAAGAGTATTTTAAGCCAATTATGCCACAAAAATTTTTTAAAACTTGCATTAAAAAACCGAAAAACTTGATTTTTTTGAAATGACCAGCAGATGCTAAAATCCCTCATTTTTTCAAAAATCCTGCTATGATTTCAGCTATTTTTTTAATTTTCGAAGATAATATGTTACTTTCATATTTTTTCTGATCATTTGATCTGGCTGAGAGAACATTTTCATGGTAGAGATCGATGAAGGTTCCCAAATGAAAAATATAAGAAATTCTTGGAAAATCCCTTAAAAATCCTCAAAATAATTTGAAGATGTAATAAGAGTGAGGCTTATCGCATATGCGAGTGGTGTCGGATCCAAATATAAAAATAAAAAACTTGGGGTTTTTATCGCGGTTTCGCCAGCTACGAAGAATTAAAATCGTATGACCTAAACTGCAAACCACCTTAGGTAACTTTTTTCTTACACCAGTTTTGGTCATCTTTTAAGGTCCACAGGTCTCCTGGCTTAAAAGATGACCAAAACTGGTGTAAGAAAAAAGGGGTGGTTTTTTAGGAGAACATTTTTGGTGATAAAATTTTCGTCATATGACACTTCTTAACCCACATACTCATTTTGGTAATATATTACCAGCTCGACTCTGGTGCGCTTATTTTTATATATACAGGGTGTAAGGTTTTTCCCTTCTTTTTTCCAAACTGGTTACACTTGATTTCCGCCGTTTTGATTGGTTGAATCTGAGAAAACTCTTCTGACAACCAATCAAAACGGCGGAAATCAAGTGTAACCAGTTTGGAAAAAAGAAGGTAAAAACCTTACACCCTGTATACTATAGTAAACACTATCGGATTAACTTTAAATTTGAAATGCTCTAGTTTTTCACAATTCTGGATCTTTTGGTGCTTAAATAATTTCTCTATCTTGTTTACTTTTTGAGATAAAGCAACTTTATCGCGTTGGAATTTCACACCTGACAAGTTTACATGAGTTTTTGAAAGTTAAGAAATCTTCTGGAAAAAAATTTGAGGCCTTTCACCAGTAAGAATTTTTGTTTTATTTTCTGTCTCCAAAAATCAAGGATTTTAATTCAAAGATTCGAAAAAGATTTCTTTATTTTTGATTTTCTCACCTCAAAAATATTTTCAATTTTCTTCTTTAAATCATTTCATTTCCGCGAAATAAAATAAATTGAGTATTTTTAGTACGTGACAAATCATGTAAAGGAACCTTTACTTTACCAAAAAGTGTAACATGATACATATTTTGCTAACTGTGGTTTTTGTCTAAGCGACACTTTGCAAAATCCGGTTTTGTCCGCTTAGACTTACCCGGTTTTGTCTGCTTAGACTGTAATCGGCTCTAAATCACCCCTTAGAGGCCTAGAGGAGCTCAAAATTGAAGCCAAATTCGCTGTAGACCTGGTGAAACCTCAATCAAAAGGAACTATGCCAAACTCTAATAGAAGCTTTTGTTTAATATTTTGTTTTTTCGAAACTTAATTAAAAAAATACTCTCTAAGCGGACAAAATAAATTTACCTGGTTTTGTCCGCTTAGACCTATTCGGCTCTAAATCACCCCTAGAGGGCACTAAATTTTATTTTTTTCAAAAATTAATCTCAAACTCTATGGGCGATTTAAACCTTCAACTTCCTTTTTAATTATTATTGTCTTTTCAGGTCGTTTCAAAAAAAATGAAAGCCACTTTTAAGGCTCTATGAGTAAGGGGGTCAAGTGTATTGAGTGTAATATCAAAATATGTGGTTACCCAAAGATTCGAAACCAAGGGCTAGGGCATAAGAAATAACTTTTGCAAGGAGCTTTACCCCACTCCGTCACACTGCCGTTCAAGAATAACTATTTAAAACTTCTTAAAATAAAAGCTTAAAATTTTTTTAAATGTTTCGAAAAAATCCGGTTTTGTCCGCTTAGATTTAGATTTTCGAGGGTTTTCAAAAAAAAATGCGTAGGTTTTGCCCGCTTAGACTTGTGTCCGCTTAGACAAGAACCACAGTAATAGGTTTGACTATATTTACTTTTAAAATTTGAGCCCTCAACAACAAATTGTATTTATTTGACAAACAAAAAGCAAACAAAATAATTTTGTAACATTTGAAAGTATGATTAGGACAATAAATGATACAGTTCAGTGTACAAAATAAACTAAAAACTGAATTGCTTAATTTTTGGCATAATTTCTGTCTTTTTAAACTATTTTAGACATCTCTTAAGTGCTAATTTCAATCACCTGGAAGAGCAAACCAATTCTCGGCGGGATATTTATACATCCGGCACAGTAAAATATCCAAAAGTGCGGCTTTTTTTAATTACTTTGGAGAATTCAATCATTTTTTTGATTAATAAGAAAAATATATTTCTCAAATTTTTTCTATTTGATTCTTTACTCGCGCGATACTGATCACACAACTCTTGCCGCTTACTTAACGGTCGCAGAGTATTGCAATAAGGTTTTTTAGAATTATAATTTCCAGGCGGTATTTTCTATATGGATATGTAAAACTAAGATTATCACCGTTTTTCCTCAAATTAGCAAGTTACGACAATTTTACGTTTTTGAAAGTAAATCGAATAGAAAAAAACATTTTTCGTAAATATAAAAACATTTTAATTATTTTTCTTCTGCTCAAATTTGTTTGAGCAACAAAATGAGTCTATCGTGTCGATCATAACTAGCCAAGGAAGAAAAATATGATTTTTCAAAGTTAGGGTGGTTAATATATTACCACCATCTGAGTTGGTCGTTGTTCAGAATTTCTGAGCATACCCGTTAAGGGGTCAAATTACATCATTACGATCCTATCAGTATTTAATTTTTACAATCAATTTTAAGGAGTGTCAAATAACAAAAAAAAATATTAACCCTTGAACGTTCAAAACCTCATTTGAGGTTTTTAAAGGTTTAAAACGTCTCTAAAGGGGAGAATTAGCGCTCTAAAAATAAAATTAGCAAAATCCTAAATAGAGTTTGCTCCAAGAAGTTCAAAAATCAAACTTAAAATAATTTTCGATGATCCGTTCAAAAGTTATTTTTTCTTACTTTTTTGGCCAATTTATTCAGAAAAACCTTTGATCGCTAATCCTTTAATCTTTTCAAACTGCAGAAGTTTTCTGAGGAGATCAGTTTTTAGGAAAGTCTTTGAAGAATCTGTCATTAAAATAATAATGACTCTACTGTTGCTAGAACTCTTTTTTTTTTCGCGAGTGATTTCTGAACAAATAGAGAAAATGGAAAAATTCCAGACTTTGAGAAAAAGGCTAAAATGTCATTTTCGTTGCTTATTTACGTACTCTTGAAAAGTTATTTTTAGTAATCTGATTAATTATTCTGAAATTTTTGGCCTTCTGCTTATATAAAAATTTAAAATGAGGTGAATCCCATGTCTGGTTATCAGAATATAAGCGCTCAAAGTTGAACCTCAAATGAGGTTTTGTGCCTCCACTGAAGTTTTTTTTTCGAACGTCCAAGGGTTAAACAATTTCAGACAAAAACTTGGACTATGCTAAAAAATGGGCTTCCGGTTTTCTCAGCATCGACTTTTTTACCGGTCAATTTCTGATATTACCGGGAATTCGATGTAGAATTTTGGATGAAAAAATCTTTTTCCGAATATATTGTTCCGTTCCTAAATGGCGAAGACAAAACTATGTTGGGTTTTCAAAAAAAACTTACCCTACCCGGTAAAGTTTCGAGACCTATTTTATCGCATCCTTAGTAGTTATCCTTTGGCTGTTAAATGCACAAATTATGTTTGCAATTATTTTGCTTCGTTAAAAATGCTGGCCAAAAGGTGGGATAACTAAAAAAAATACCTTAATTTCAAAAATTTAAATAAAAAAATATTTTTATGAAATCGGACATAATTAAAAATTGAAACTCATAAACATTATTGATCATACAAAGTTTGTATTACAAACTTAAATTCATTTTGTTTTGAATAGCCATTTTTTCAAATACATTTTTAATCATTAAAATAAATTTTTGACCTTCAATTTTTTAACATGCCTGATGTGAATATATGGATTATAAATGAAACAGAAGAAATCCACCCAAACAAATATAAAAATTCTCAATAGCTATAAGACGAAAATTTAAATTTTCACAAATGGAACGTTTTGAATCGAACCAATTTCAGCTGAAAATCGGATTCTACATTCCGACCAAAAATTTGTCGTTTTTTTCTGAACACCTATCTTTTGCTATGAAAAGTGCGAAGGCGAAAATCAGCAATACAAGTAAAATAAAAATTAACAAAATATTTCATTTTTCGATAAAATTTTAATTTTTACATTCAAACCAGTTGGTTAATGGTATAAAATTAATTAAAGATTTTGATTTTTACAACATTTTTCTTTAAATTAGTGGACTTTTCCCGCCTATGCATTCATAGCAAAAAATAGAAGTAAAAATCGACCAAATATTTAGTCGTCTAAAAATGTATACTACTGAAAATCATAGAATGTGACAAAGATACAGTTGAAATGACTGCAACAATAACGGTGAAATTTTTACCTTCCGACCGAAACGGATTTTCCTGATTACTAAAACCTTTGAAATCGTTAATACTTTAAAATTTGTATAAAAGTATGAAAATTTACCTGGGCCCGTTTTTTGGAAAGGATTAGTTTTTTTCGCACCACTGCTCATAAAAGGGTTTGACACTGCTGTATTATTAGGTCGGGAAACCAGATTGTCAAAATTAACCAAATTAGCTCCAAGTCCCAAGAAATCTGTTGGAGTTTTTCTAGATTTACCGGCATCCAAATTTTGTTCAGGCATATTATTCGTATTGCTAGGGCTCAAAAGATCGCCCCCAAAAAAGTCGTCATTTGCCACGGTCTGATTGGTTGGTGACATTATAATATTTCCATTTATTGGCTGTTGTACTTCAGCTAGCTGGCTACTCATTGGTAGATCAAAAAAATCGCTAGGTGGCGCAACGGATGTCGGAGCAGTATTCATTTGAGGAGCTGGATTAACCGGTGGAGAATTTACCGGCTCAAATGCTTCGTCAAAAGCTGTCCACCCGCCCTGACTCACCACTGGCGGTTTCTGCGAAGGTGGGACGAGGGCTTGCCCCCATGGGTTACTTGTCCCAGACGGGGCAGAAACTTGGGCGGGAGTTTGTACATTTGCGGGACTTTCAAACGGATCCCAAGAGGCTTGTACTGGCGCATTAACTGGGACGGAGACAGTTGGCGAATTCCAGGGGTCAAAAGCAACCTGTTGGGATTGGGCTGGATTTGCGGGCGAGCTTGATGCATCGAAAAGGGACACTTCGGGAACTTTGGGGGCGGGTGGCTCAACTGTTTTTGCAGCAGCATCACGAGACATCGCCAGTGCAAGCTGATAATTAGTTTTATTAGAAAATATGGAAATAGCAAGAAACAATTCTAGGCGCCGAAATTAGATGGTTGTGAGGTCCATTTGATATAATTCTACTCAAAAGACGCGCATTATCAAAATTAATTCATTAAAAAAGTGTTGTAAATTTTTAGGTAACAATTCTTAAATAAAAAACTGCTCTATGGTGCAAAAGGCAATGGAATTTGAATTTGTAATCAAAATATCTAAATTGCAACAGACCTAATTCCCAAAAATTAACCACTGAAAGCTTTAATTTTAATTAATTTATTTAGACTTTTTTTGAAAGCTCAATCTATATCATGAAAACTCCCCCTTTAAAAGAACCGATAAATACCATTGATCAGATTAACTTCAGTAGTAGTAAGGTAGTTTTTGAAGGAACCGCCCCTACCGATGACGATTACGGGAACACCATAGGCGATATCGCGGAACGTTTTTTTGCATTTAACTGCCAACTAAAAAAGCTCAATGGAGATTTTTTTCTGTTTGCGAATATCTTGTTCCGTTCTCAAATGGCACTGAAAAAACTGCCTGGGTAACCTAAAATAAGTCACCTGTCTATTGATTTGTTGATATTCAAAAAACCTTATTTCGCATTACTGTGGTTCTTGTCTAAGCGGTCTTGTCTTAAAAAATCTTTCTAAGCGGACAAAATAAATTTACCCGGTTTTGTCCGCTTAGACCTATTCGGCTCTAAATCAGCCCTAGAGGGCACTAAAGAGCTTACAATTAAAGCGAAATTCGCTATAGACACGAAGTTCATATCGATCACGATGCCTAAGTAACACTAAAATAATTTTCTCTATTCTTTAAAAAAAAGGAGATTTTTATGTCACTCGGGCATCCTAATGGATATTTTTTGTTATTTTGAAAACTTAGAATTAAAAAATATCTTTAAGGGGGTTCTATAGGCAAAATGGACTTTTTGAATTGCTTTATTTCTCTCGCATAGACATAGAAGTGAATAAAACATTCTGATAAGTTAGTTCGTAATCTCTGGAAGACGTTTTGAATCATATTTTTAAGGATAGGCAATGTTGAACCAACCGGAAATAGGTTAACCAGGAGCAAAAAATTCTTGAAAAAGCTGTATTTTTTTTTCGTCCTATTTAGGAAATGTTTCAAAATTTGACATTATCTGCGAAATTCAAAGGCGGAAAAAACTGTTGTTCCTTTTTTTCTAATTTTTCTCACAAAAAGGTATCAAAGCTGGCGAAAAGGACTGTTTTTTGCTATTTTGCCCACGGAAAGTTGATTTTTTTTTCATGCTACATGGCAAACTATTTTCCGTGCACTATGTGTTTTCGTAATAATTGTTATACAAACTGTGTGCCATGATTTACCGATTTTATTTTTTAACTCCCAGGAGTAACGAATTTGAAAATTTATTTTTGACCATCCAATTCGTCCAATCAGTTTTTTTTTAAGCAAAACGATCCGAAGTTGAATTGTTTTGGAAGGCAATTATAAAACTATGACAAATATTTAACCGTTCGAGCGCTAGAAGCAGAAAGATTTTTATTTTCGAACTCAGAAAAAATTTTAATATTTTTTCGAAAAATTTTTTGGTAATTTTTTTACGATTTTTTGAGTTTATATGACTAAAAAAGCCACGTTGATTCAAAAATCAAACCTCAGCTCTTTTTAGTTCAAAAAGATAAACTTTGCCTATAGAACCTATATACTCAAAATAAGCTTGTTCAATTTTATGAAAAAAATCCAGAATGTTAAATTTTTTCAATTTTATTTCTTTATATAATTAAACATGTACGTGGAGATCAAAAATCTAAAATCCAGTCAAAATAATTTCAGTACAAAAGATATGGGCTGCCTATAGAACCCCCTTAAGCCGACATAATTGAGTCGGAATTTGTAATCATGATTAAGGGCCTCGGTGCATTTTGACAGATACGGATATGGGCTCTTGATGAAAACCTTTTTACTGGGTTTATATATTCTTCTCATATAACATCCAAAGTTATGTTTTTATAATCCAGGCAACTTTTGTAACTATAGAATTGACGAATATTGCTTTTAAGAAATTTTGAGTTCGAATTAATACTTTCGAATTCGACAATTATGAGAATTTTGAAAAAAGTTCCGAACAATAAAAAAAATGCTTATTTTTTGTTCAATTTTTTTCAATAATTCTCTCAAATCATCGAAAACACTCTTCAAAGTTGGCACTTTAACTTTTCGCGTAGTTGACCAACATATTTTTTATATGCTAGTTTGAAAAAATCATATGACATGGTTTGTGATTTTGGTCAAAAATATTTGGAATATTTAAAAAATTTGCTCATTTTTGTTTGAAATTTTTCAAACTCATTTTTCTCGAATCATTAGCTGAAAATATGTCCTCTTTTGTTCATTCGCTCTTGTTTATACTTGAAATCATAAATTTTTGTAACGAACTACTAGGTTTGGCAGAAATCCATCGAAGCCCTCTTTTATCCAGATTAAAAAAAATTATTCACCTGAGACTTGCCAAAATTGGTATGCCAACCTGTCCACCATTTTGAAATTTATTTCATTTAAGGGTATCCCGGCTCCTACATTTTAGTCAGTATTATTCAAAAAATGACCCAAATCAATGTTTATGTTTGAACGCATAAAACAACCCAAATGCACAACAAAAAAAATTTTTCGAAAATTTAGCGTTTTTCGATTTTTTTGTCTAGACAATAATTTCTAAAAATATATAAAAAGAGAAAAAATAATA